>QZGG01000723.1:0-105454 GCA_006409495.1 Sedum album
CGAAGGCCATGATTGGAAACCGTTGTGGGGAAGAATTAAGATCCGGACTAGAAAAAGAAGTATTATGTTCAAGTTAAAGCTCAAAAGGCCGAGACAATGAAAAGAAGAAAATTGTGCAACAAAAAGTGTATCAAAGTGTCCGAGGAAACAAAAAGTGAAGCGTCAAAGACGTAAGCTCAGAACCCTAAGGATGCGAATCAATCACGTACCAGAGAAAGCGAACACGAATAATCATGCAATCGCAAATCAAGAAGAATTCGGTGACCGGAGCTTAAACAGGACTATCTCCCAATCATCCGAATCGGTATGCATTCCACAAGAGAGGTAACGCAAGGTTTGGATTAATTACTTAAAACAGTTTCGTGTTGTATAGTCACAAGTGCGCAGGTTATGTGAGTGGCGCAGGCATGTGGCGCAGTAAGTCAAACATTCACGCGTACAGTACACAAAGAGGTAGGGAAGCCGGATTGTTCAGGGACGAACAAGAGTAAGTGTGGAGGATTTGATAGAGCACTTTTGTATGCTATTTTAAGTCCTTTACACTGCCTCTAATTCTAACATATTTAGTATAAGATTACGCTTTTGGTGTAGTTTTGCCTCTCAGGTTAATTAGAAGAGTTAGAACAAAAGTGCAACAAGAAGGCTGAATCTCGGAACAAAAGACAACAAAGCAACAAGAGCCAAAGATCAACGAGCGCGCGAGCAGTGTAGCGTGCCAATCATAGTCGCGCAGAATAGAGCAAAATGATGACGTCAGCAATCAGCAAAATATCAGGAGCGATGACGTCATCACGCGCTAAGAATATTTCTAAGTCTGGAATTTAGAGATAAGGATATTTCCAAAGCTGATTTTTAGAGATAAAGATATATTCTCCTGCCTAATTATTTGTGGAAATCCTAGAAGGCAAGAGTATAAATATGCAGCTACCAGGAAACTCCAGATATGTACATAGAAGCGCAGCAGAAGCGATTTAGAAGAGAATTGAGGAAGGACCGCAGAGCTGCCGGCGCAAGCCTGAGACGCGCACTGACGACGCGTGCAACAGGCTATAGTGTTTCTACTTGTTGTTTACATATAGATATTGAGATGAATATGTTCAGCATGTCTAGCTAACTTGTTGAATTCAGTTTAGACTTTGATCTATGAATCATATGTTTTGAGGTTTTATTCTTAATGCATGACCTGTTTAGTAATATTACTCCGAGCATACTTGCATGATAACTAGTTTAGATAGTTAGGCGAAGCCTTTACCCGCAGACCTAATTACAGATTATAGTATCTAACGTTAAACTATCAGAGGTACGTTATATTGAATGATAGGAGTAGCACTAGAATAGTTAATCACTACCGTTACCGGATTCGTGGTTAATTAGGCTAGGTTGAGTAGTAATATCATATGTGTAAGTTATTAAGCCTTTACCGGACCTTAGCTTACGTGAACAATCAGTCATTGATCCTCAGAAAACCCGTGATAAGCATAGAAGTTCATAGTGATAAATCTAAGATGAGCTCATCTCATATTTATAGTTTACACTCGTATTTAATTCTATGCGCCTGTAGTACTCACGTTCCTGTTTTCTTTCTTTTGCTTGTTTGACTCACACAACCCCAGTTTTAATTTGTAGACAAAAGAAGATTTCTCACCGTTCCCTGTGGATTCGACCCCAGCTTGCCAATACTATACTAGTAGGAGAGTCGGGACAAATTTGCAACACTCAACGACGTGCTCGTCAACGAGAAATCATCAAACCATGATCTATTAGGGCTCATATGATATGTACAACCAGAATCTAACACCCAAGATTCAAAAAAATTATGTCAGTCACAGATAAAACTTCAGCACAATCATTTTCATTCCCTGAGCCATTAGCTAAATTATTTTCATTAGTTGTTTCACCTTTCTTTTTATTTCTCCACTTAAAATAGTTTTTCTTAAGGTGACCTACCTTACCACAGAAATAACACTTCCTGGTTTCTTTCTGATCAGCTTGTTCTTTACCCTTATCCCCTTTACCCTTATTATCTTTGTTGTTATTAGCCTTAGACTTATCAGTTTGGTTCTTGATTTTATTTTTAACAAATAATCCAGAACCACTCTTAAGTTTCAAGTTTTTAATTTCTAACTCCCTAGTTTTCATGGCATTACACAACACGTCATAAGAGGGCACAGTACCAGTATACTGAAACGCATTTTTAATAGCTTGATAATTATCAGGCAAGGCATTCATTAAAATCATAACAAGACTCTTTTCATCTACAGCAAACTTAGTAGTATCATTCAGTTGCAAAGTCATACGCAGCAAATCATCAAGATTATCATCTACACTCTTAGCACTATCTATATTATAAGCAAACACAGCAGCCTTAAGATATGCTAGATTGAGACTAACCTGTTCCAAAGATCGAGCACGGTCTTTTCAGTACTCACTTTCCTCAGTACATGATCAGCAAGGTTTTGGACCAGCAGATTCCTTGCTTCCTCATTGATTTTCTCTTTCCGCTTTTTCTGATCTTCAGTCCATTTATCAGGGACTTCTAAAGCGATGAGAACCTTGTGATGAGACAACAAGGCTCTCATCTTTATGCTCCAGACCCCGAAATCAGACTTTCCGTCATAGGAGTAGACCTCCATCCTTGTAGATTAACCGATCTAGGTTGGGACAAACATCTTTATTCACAAACTCCACTGCAAAGGTTCAGTAGGTGTAGCTCATGCATGTTTATCACATGCCCTCCAATTTTTTTCCATAAAATCCAACTATATTAGAGTTAGGTTATGCAAAATGATTGCTTGGATTTTGTGGGATTCGTAGACCGTCATATGTTGTTTATTTTAGGGTTAATTACGGATAACCACCCGTATAATATGTCATATTCCATGTCACCACCTGACGAGCATGTCGTTGAGTGCTGCAAATTTATCCCTACTCTCCTTACTAGTATAGTATCGGCAAGCTGGGGTCGAATCCACAGGGAACGGTGGAAGTCTCTTTTCAATTACAAACTAAGATTGGGTTGTGCGTGAGTGAAATAAGTAAAAGAAAGGAAAAAAACTGTTGCGCAAGTACAACTGGCGCACACACAGACAGCAAGTATGAAAGATGCAAACAAATATGCAAGAGATGAATCCGGTTCAGATTCTTCACTATGAACTCTATGTTTTATCCTTGGTCACTAAAGGCACATGATATAGTTGTCCACGTAGATTAAGGTCCTGTCACAGCTTAATAGCCTACACATACATTCCGGTCAAGGTTTGTATGATATTACTACTCAATCTAGTCTAGTCAATAACGAATCCGGTCAAGGTAGTTACTGCCTATTCTAGTGTTACTCCTATCATTCACAGTCACGTACTTCTGATAGTTTAACTATAGATACTAGATTCTACAACTAAGTCTGCGGTGCAAGGCTTCGCTTAATTGTCTAACCTAATTATCATGCAATGGAGTGCGGAATAATAATACTAGACTTGATCATGTAAATTAAGAACAAGACCTCAAAAACATATTATTCATAGATCCAAATCCAAACCGAAATCAGTAAGTTAGCTAGACATACTGATCGAATACATCTCAAGAATAATTATAAGACAACTAAATAACAAGACAAATCTGTAATGTAGCGTCGTCAGGCTCGCGTGACAGGTTGTGCGCACGTCTTCGCCGGAATTCTGCTCTGCGCCGTCAGCTTTCTCTACGTCCGTATGTCTTGAGATTTCCATCAAGCTTTTGTATTTATAGTCCTTGCCTTCTAGGGTTTTCACGAATATTTAGGCAAGAATATCTGAGGGAAATCATCTTTATCTCTAAAAATCAGCTTAGGAAATATTAAATCTCCAAAAACTGAACTTAGAAATATTCTCGCGCGTGATGACGTCATCGTCCTGAATATCTCGCTATCTGCTGACGTCACCGTTTTGCTGTCTTCTGCGCGACCTTCACTCGCGCGCCATGTTGCCTCTTGTCTGTTGTCGTTGCCTTGTTATCTTTTTGCTCGAGATTCAGCCTCCTTGTTGCGTTTTTGTTCTAACTCTTCTTTAAGACCTGAAATACAAAACTACACCAAAAGCGTAATCTTATACCATAATATGTTAGAATAAAAGCAGTGTAAAGGACATAAAACAGCGTACAACTGCACTCTATCACCACCTCTATATTGTAATATTACATTCGACCACCTTTATAATTAAGAACTTTCCAAAGAACCACCTCAGTTAACGGCGGTTAACGGAGAGGTGGTTAAATGGAAACAAAATTGATTATAAAGGTGGCGAAGTGGAAACATATTTATTATAGAGGTGGTGTATTGTAATAAAAATACTATTATTATATTAATACAGTGCGTGGGTGGTTGATTGGAAATTTTATACTTATAAGGGTGGTGGAATGTATTATTACAATATAGGGGTGGTTTGGTGGAATATAGCATATTATACGGGTGGTTATCCGTAATTAACCCTTTATTTTATCAATGCATCAGATTGTGCGAATATATTAATGAGACATGTGAGTTAAATATATTAATGAGACATGTGAGTTGAATATATTAATGCGACATGTGAGTTGAATATATTAAAGAGACATGTGAATTGTATATATTTTACACTTGACATACACATGACAAGTACAATAACGTAGTGCATTCTCATCAATTGATCAAATGCAATCAACGGATGCAAAGTATGTTTCATGGATCCATCAAAATAGATGGATCCACATGAGATATCCCCTTTATTCCCATTCTTATCACCCAGTTGAACTATACATTCTCTTTTCACATGAGTCATTAGACTAGGGTATTCAAATGGCCCAATGACCCGAAAGCCTGATAAAAGCCAGCACCCCGGCCCGGTAAAAGCTCAGCCCGCTGGTCAACCCGATCGGTCCGAAAGCTCGGCTGACCTAAAGCCCGAAAAAGCCCGTTCATATAAACTATACGATTAATGAATATTAGTGTCGAATTCGTATAATTTGAATATTATTTGATGTTTTCTATTACTACATACATTATATTATGTAGATTAAATAACGAACTCCAATTTTAACATATCTAAAAAATATTAATTAATAAAAACCAAGTTTGATATATTAATTATATTTTGGACATGTTTGAATATTTTTATTTTTGAAAAATAATATATAAAACAAAAGAAAGGCATATGTTTAATGTATAAGTACATGAAAATATTAAATATATAACTATCAACTCAATATTTATTCTTTTTAAAGAAGAGATAAATATTTTAATAATAACTAGGTATTGACCCGCGCTGTGCTCGGGTGATGGATTTAACGAAATGTATTTCTATATAATTAATTGAAAATACAATTGGGGTCTTCAGTAGTTTTGAACTCGGGTTAGGTTGGGATTGAAATTATAGAAACGAACGCGAGTTAGGGTTGAAATCGAAACAAAATTAACAATTAACATACCCAAAGCATTCCCAGAAATGGATCGGATTGAATCAGAGATGAAATCGACATAGTGTCGCCGTCGCGAGTTAGGGTTGAAATCAAAACGCTCGTTAGGTTGTTTTTCTTATTGAAATTAAAAGTTTTTACAGTTCAGTCCTCCATGTTTTAAAAATATTATTATTCAAAAAAGCCAGCCAATCAGAAAAAAGGGAAAAGAATTCAAAATTCTAAAAAAATGACACATAGGCCAAATTGCTCACACGACGACACGTGTCCAATCATACATCCCTTTTAATATATATATATGATGATATGATGATATGATATGATTTAAATTTTAAACATGATGCTGAAATCTCTGAGTAACTGAATTGCTTGCCAAAAAAATACCCGAGAATCATTCCACTGCAATATTTGATTTTTAATGACATAATAAAGAATCTGATATGATATATTCTACAAAATTGATCTTATAAATAATGTTGTGTGTATAATACCTAAATTTAAAATTTAAAATTTAAAATTGGTTGCCTAAATTTACATTTTAAAATTGATTGCACAAATTTAACAATATATGGATGTCGGAATTTAAATATATTTCAGTGGAATGATTCTCAGGTATTTTTTTGGCAAGCAATCATGTTTAAAATTCCGAAATCCATATATTGTTAAATTTAAATTTGTGTGCAACCAATTTTAAAATTTAAATTTAGGCAACCAATTTAAAAAAATTAGATAAGTTTTTATAGTTCAGTCCTTCATGTTTTAAAAATATTATTATTCAAAAAAAAAAGCCAGCCAATCAGAAAAAAGTAAAAGGAATTCAACATTCTAAAAAAATGACACATAGGCCAAATTGCTCATGTTTAAAATTCCGACATCCATCTATTGTTAAATTTAAATTTGTGTGCAACCAATTTTAAATTTTAAATTTAGGCAACCAATTTTAAAAAATTTGATAAGTTATTAGAGTTCAGTCCTCCATGTTTTAAAAATATTATTATTCAAAAAAAAAGCCAGCCAATCAGAAAAAAGGAAAAAGAAATCAAAATTCTTAAAAATGACACATAGGCGAAATTGCTCACACAATGACACGTGTCGAATCATACTTCCCTTTTAATATATAATAATTAATTGGAATCAAAATATTTAACACATATAAAATAATTCGTGTAATATTTTGGCAGCATCATCAAATATTTAATACTATTGTCAACTATGGAAACGATTATAGTCAAATATTTCATGTAAATATTTTGGCAGCATGTGTTGAATACAAAATTATTATTATTCAAAAAAACAAGTCAATCAGAAAAAAGGAAAAAAGAATTCAAACTTCTAAAAAATTGACTCAAAAAAGTCAGCCAATCGGAAAACAGGGAAAAAGAATTCAAAATTCTAAAAAACTGACACATAAGCCAAATTGCTCACACGACGACACGTAACCAATCATACATCCCTTTTAATATATATATGATTCTAAAAAAATGACTCAAAAAAGCCAGCCAATCAGAAAAAAGGGAAAAAGATTCTAAAAAATGACACATAGGCCAAATTGCTCACACGACGACATGTGTCCAATCATACATCCCTTTTAATATATATATATATATATATGATATGATATGATATTTAAATTTTAAACATGATGCTGAAATCTCTGAGTAACTGAATTGCTTGCCAAAAAAATACCTGAGAATCATTCCACTGCAATATTTGATTTTTAATGACATAATAAGGAATCTGATATGATATATTCTACAAAATTGATTTTATAAATAATGTTATGTGTATAATACCTAAATTTAAAATTTAAAATTTGTTGCCTAAATTTATATTTTAAAATTGATTGCACACAAATTTAAATTTAACAATATATTGATGTCGGAATTTAAATATATTGCAGTGGAATGATTCTCAGGTATTTTTTTGGCAAGCAATCATGTTTAAAATTCCGAAATCCATATATTGTTAAATTTAAATTTGTGTGCAACCAATTTTAAATTTTAAATTTAGGCAACCAATTTTAAAAAATTAGATAAGTTTTTATAGTTCAGTCCTCCATGTTTTAAAAATATTATTATTCAAAAAAAAGCCAGCCAATCAGAAAAAGGTAAAAGGAATTCAAAATTCTAAAAAAATGACACATAGGCCAAATTGCTCATGTTTAAAATTCCAACATCCATACATTGTTAAATTTAAATTTGTGTGCAGCCAATTTTAAATTTTAAATTTAGGCAACCAATTTTAAAAAATTAGATAAGTTTTTACAGTTCAGTCCTCCATGTTTTAAAAATATTATTATTCAAAAAAAAGTCAGCCAATCAGAAAAAAGAAAAAGAAATAAAAATTCTAAAAAAATGACACATAGGCCAAATTGCTCACACGACGACACATGTCCAATCATACTTCCCTTTTAATATATATATAATTAATAATAATACCTAAATTTAAAATTTAAAATTGGTTGCCTAACTTTAAATTTTAAAATTGATTGCACACAAATTTAAATTTAACAATATATTGATGTCGGAATTTAATATATTGCAGTGGAATGATTCTCAGGTATTTTTTTGGCAAGCAATCATGTTTAAAGATTCCGAAATCCATATATTGTTAAATTTAAATTTGTGTGCAACCAATTTTAAATTTTAAATTTAGGCAACCAATTTTAAAAAATTAGATAAGTTTTTACAGTTCAGTCCTCCATGTTTTAAAAATATTATTATTCAAAAAAAGTCAGCCAATCAGAAAAAAGAAAAAGAAATCAAAATTCTAAAAAAATGACACATAGGCCAAATTGCTCACACGTCGACACATGTCCAATCATACTTCCCTTTTAATATATATATAATTTGATATAATGGAATATTATTAATATTTTGAAATTATATAAATATTAAAAATAAGTAAATTTAATTTTGAAAAATGCGTAAAGACCCGAAAAAAGCTCGATTCGGCCCGGTCAAGTCCTAAGTCAACAGGTTTTCATAAGCCGGTGGGCTTTTTAACTTTATGAAGCCCCAGCCCGGCCCGAATTTTGCCGAAAGCTCGAATTTTTATTTCGTTTAGGGCTTGGGCTTGGTATTTTGGGGTGAGGCCCGACCGATGGACACACCTAAATCAGACCAAGAGTATTTATTACGCATTTTTGAGTTCCGACTTGTTGCATCAAATTAGGTCCATACTTCATCAGCCGGTAGGTCACCATAAAGTTTTCCTGGTAGTGCATCCGTCAGATATCACATTTCGCCATTTTTAACACTATGCAACATAGAGAAATTGGTGTTGCATAGGTGTATGTTGCATTAGTGTTGCGCGACATTTAAGTTGACGTTGCATAAGAGGACACGTTGTCTTAAATAACTATCGGAACATACACTAACGCAAAACATCTAAACATATGTTGCATTATTTAAAATGATGTACTAATGCAACATACCGTGACGCAACATCATAATGTATGTTGCATTACACGAAGCCGGGAAAGCTGATTGACTTTTCAACGTCGTTGTAAATAAATCGTACAAGTGTTTTATTATGGTTGATGAGGGGTTGTTTGTTCTCGTTCGGTTACGCAACATACTTAGTCTTTGTATGTTGCAAAAGTATGTTTACATTAATGATGAAACTATGAAGGGAAATGAGGAGGGAAAATTGAGGGGGGAAATTTACAAAAATGAATAATGGGTGAGAGTATTTGGTGGAATAAAAAAGAGGAAGTAAAAAGAGGACGGTAGTGTGAAGGAAAATTGATGATGAATAAATATTTAGATTTAATATTCTAATTTTGATCTAACAACTTATATTAACCGACTTAAATAAAAAAATTATGGTTATTAATTGATTGAATAATAATTAAATTCAAAATAATTTATATTAAACCCTAAGGGTTTGGGATTTGGGGTATAAGTCTAAGGGTGTGGAGTTTGGGGTATAAGCTTAAGGGTTTTGGGGTTTGGGGTTTGGGGTATAAGCCTAAGGGTTTAAGGTTAAGGGTATAAGCCTAAGGGTTTGGGGTTTGGGGTTTAGGTTATAGGTTATATGAAGGATTTATGGTTTGAGTTTAAGAGTTAGAGTTAGCATTTAAATTGATCGTTAACTGAATATAAATTATTTGTAGTGTATATGCATTAATCAAGTTCTGTTACGAATTTTTGATCAAATGTAATTAACAACTATGACACATTTGAATTCACCATATTTCAATGAGACATGATCTAGTTAGTACTGAATAATCGAGGTATAGGGTTTAGGGTATACTGTATAGTGTTTGCGGTTGTATATTCCAATTCTTGACATCTTTTTGTAAATGATACGTAATCCAAGTAAATAAAATATTTTAATGTACTTTTTTATTTTGGTTACAATTTTGTAATGTAATTTTTAATGTACAATATTTTAATCCATGTATGGAATATATTTTTAAGTATGGAATATATTTTTTGGTTACAACTTGGAATACATTTTGGTTACAATTCGGTTACAATATCTATGTATGGGTTATATTTTGGAATGTGTATGGGTTACAATTTGGTTACGATATTTATGTATGGAATATATTTTTTTAAGTAATTCTTAATGTAAAAGAAGTAAAAGATACATAATGTTATTATGTATGGAATGTAATTTATGTATGGAATGCAATAATGCATAAGATGCGTAATTTTTAATTTTAGTTGCAATTTTTATGCATGGAATGTAATTTATGAGATAAAATATTTTGTTTTAGATAAAATATTTTGGAGTATAGGATATATGATGTGTAATATATATTTGATCATTTGTCCTAAACTAAACCCTTAAACCTTAAGATTTGTGTATATAATTTAGGTGTTAGTACATACATCAAAAAACTGGAAAATCAAATTTGAATTTAAATTAAAATGATTTATTTGGAAATTTAATTTTCATCATTTAGATTTAATATACTCAAAATATACTTTCAATTTTAATACAACAATTAAATATTCAAATATACGGTTATATAAGAATTTTCATAAATTTATATTCAATTCATTTTATAATTAATTATCATAGAATGAAATTTATATTTTATGAATTTATATTTGATTATCAGAAAGTGAAATTTTGTAGCCAAAACTTTTTGGGGAAAAGTAAAATTTTGTAGATTGAGAGAAGAGGGAAATGAAATTAAGAAGAGGGAAAAATTAAAATTTTGACAGATGCAATCTGAACCGTCGATCTCCAAACAATCTTAACCTTTAATTGAAAACCTTACTTATTATCTCCTACTACTCTCATGGCACTCAATTCACACAGTCGGCTGCTTTACTCTATCCCAAACCCTCATCCACATTTTCACTTAATTCCCTCATAATCCACCGGACGATCTTGAATCGAAGTTTGATGTTCTTCCCTTGACCTCAATCTCCGACGACTTTTCCAATCGACATGGATTTCTACACTGCCCTTGGCCTCAATCTCCGACGACTTTTCCAACCGACATGGATTCACGCCGATCCTGAATTTGCAGATAGAGCTACAAGATTCTCTTGCTTTGGAAGTCGGAACAAATTGGACGCAATGCCTATGAATTCACGCCGAGCTCCGACGACAAATTTGTGTAAGCAACTCAATCTACTCTTTTTCTAACCTCACGTCTATTTGAATCTGTGTTTATAAATTCATTCTTAGCTGCTATTTTTTGAAATCCTCAGGGTATTGTTAATGATGAACAACAGATAAGAACAACCTTGCTGATTCGGAGAAAGATTCAAGCTTTATTCGATATGAGTGTGTGGATCTGTTGTTGTTCTATTTTGTAGAATTGGAGTTTGGAAATAGGAGGAACAGATGTTGTATGACGTTGCTGGCTGCGTGCGGTTGCGAATGGGGTGACAGCTAGGTTTTAGTAGAGATGAAAAAAATTGATATTGTTGTAATTATTGTATAATTAACTTTCCTAATAAATATAAAAATAATTGGTTTCCTTATTTATCTCTTTTATTCCAAGTATTATGTTATTTGCTAGATCAATAAAATTAGTAAAAATCATAAAATTATTTTAAACTTATATTTAATGCAAAGAAAGCGACAGTTGTTGAATTATTAAAAGGATAATTGTCGAATCCAGTAAAGTAGCTTGTAAATTAGATTTGCCTAAGTCAAGACAACATCGGCATGTTAAACAAAAGATTTAACAGGTGTATATTTAGAGAGAAGACAACGAAAAATAGAAAAATTTGCATTTTTTTATTACAAGTAATGTTTACAGATATCTCGTTGTTATGGATTTCGGACCAATTAACGATGATCTACCGAACAAAGATATCATTCTAGTTCGAAGTATTTTCAGTCTATACTTCTCTAATATATGCTATCTAATTAAGCATCTTCATTAGCAGCGGCGGATCCAGCCATTCAATAAAGGGTGGGCAAAAGATTGAAAAATAACAATATGTACCTCATACAAAAAGACGACCAAGAGATAGCTAAAATGACAATGAAACATAAATGTATGTTATAGCTAAATAATCACTTAGTCACTTTGTCGCCAAAGATGGTAAAGAAGGTACAATTTGTTTGCGGCTCTTCATTTCCTGAAAATAGCGCATTATAACTTCGTTGTCGATGCTTTTAAACACATATCCCTCAATATAACGCACCAAAAAATCATTGAGAAACTCATCTCCAATTTTATTATGCAAATCGTCTTAACAAGCTTCACTGCAGAAAAAACTCTTTCAACTGTAGATGTCGCTACTGGTAGCACCAAAATCAACTCAATAATGCAATATACCAAGTGCAAGAATTTAGCAAAATGTGGAGTTGGTGATGTGGCTGCTGGGGGGTTGATAGGTGGTGTGGCTGATGGAGATGGAAATCATAATTTAGAGGATGAGGAAGAACAAGAAGTTGTAATCACACTAGAAAGGATGGCACCGGAAAAAAGAGGAGAAGCAAACTCAGTTGCTGACAAAGTAGCAAAAAGAAAAAGAGGGAAGGGAACTCAGGCAACATTCCTAGAATTGGCTGAGCAGATAGCTCAGGGACGAAAGAGAGCCTCGGAAGACTCATCCGAAGATGATTCAGAAGACAATATAGAAGAAAATGTATTCCCAGAAAGGACCAAAACTTGAACAGAACAAAATGAAGCTGCACAAGAGAAAGGAAAAGAGGTAGACATACCTGTAGTGAGATTCCAAACATGGTTCTGCAGCACAAAAGCAACAAATAGATGGGAGATTATCAAAGAAAGAAAGGTAATTCAGGAGAGGATTCTGTCTGCTAAGAAATTTCAAGTTCCAGAAGTTGTCTTATGATGAATTGAATGTAAGAGAATTAGTTGGAAACATCATGGGAGTGTTTGGTGAACAAGGAAGTGAAGATCATGGCTATGTGTTGGTGATAGGTATTAATTAGAAAAAGCAAGGAAGTACAAAAGACATTTACAAATAAATACATGTAGCACTATTAGTATAAATACATGTAAAACGATTGACATTTACAATAAGGAAATTAATGAAATGGTTATCTTCTTTTAACCCTAATCTCTTCCGTACCTCTTCATCTCCTTTCAATCTCCATCTCATTTCTCCGGCATCTTCTCCGATCTTGTCTCAATCTCTTCTCTTCATTTCTAGTTCTTATCAATTGGTGCTTTCATTGTTCTCCATGGCTGACGGGGCACGCTCTGTTAAGCAATTGGATGAACACCTTTCGAAAACTGAGGATAAAGTTGATCAGCTTTGTTCCACGGTTGCACAACTTGTGCAACAACAACAACAACTAATGGATCAATTTAAAACGTTCTCAAGTCCCTCTATGACTGGTGAACAGTTGCAAACAAAGGCAAATACGTATATGTCTCCGGTTGATGAATCAGTTTTAAGGCCACATCCTGGTGGGAAGATATGCAATTTTTCTACTTCTAGTCGGCCTCAATCAAGCTACACAGTAAAATACTCGAAGTCACAGCCACTTGTTCCGGTTAAAGCTTCGGAGCTTGTGCTGCCTCCGCCTCAACAACGTCCCATGTCTTCAAGTGATCCTGACATTCGAAAAGCTCAAGGTTTATGTTATCATTGTGATGAAAAGTGGTTTAAAGGTCACAAATGCAAACACAAGTTTAATATCTTATTAGTTCAAGTGATGAATTGTCAGAAGGATGTGAAACAGATCCAATATCCCTGCCTGCACATGTTGAGGATGTGGACAACAATATATTTCTGAAAAAGGATCTGAGGGTATTGCCACCTCATTATATTTTGGCCAAGGTATTGCTTCTTGTTAGTAAGACAGAGCAACATATTTTAATCCAGTGTCAACACTTTGCATTAGACTGGGGTTTTTGGGAATATTTTCTGAACATGATATTCTTGTATTGTACCTTGAACTTTGACGACAAAGTTCCTTTAAAAGGGTCGGTGATGATAATTTTGGAAGTGGATGAACTGGACAGAAGGCACAAAGACTTTGGATGTTTTGCAATTTGCATGCCATCGGACCTTTTGGAATTTTTGCTAGTTCAAGTTGTATCAAGGGGTCATATGAGTTTCTTTTTAATGCTTTTATCGCGAAGGCCATCAGAAATTTCCAACCTTGAGGACAAGGTTGATTTTCAGGGGGTGGTATTGATAGGTATTAATTAGAAAAAGCAAGGAAGTACAAAAGACATTTACAAATAAATACATGTAGCACTATTAGTATAAATACATGTAAAACGATTGACATTTACAATAAGGAAATTAATGAAATGGTTATCTTCTTTTAACCCTAATCTCTTCCGTACCTCTTCATCTCCTTTCAATCTCCATCTCATTTCTCCGGCATCTTCTCCGATCTTGTCTCAATCTCTTCTCTTCATTTCTAGTTCTTATCAATTGGTTCGGCTGCAGAAAGTGCAGATTACTTGTTAGATAATTAATGAATATTTTACTATTCAGGAGAAGAGTGAAGATATGGATGAACCAAATCTGACGGAGGTTATCAAGAAATTAACGGGAGGTACTATCAGGGACTGGAGAGGAAGTACAATGAGATCCAAGTATTTAACCACAAAATATTCACTGTTACATGGAATTTGCTTAAGAAACTGGATTTCTGGTTTGCATAGAACTACTTTGACTAAGCAAGTGTGCAGAGTACTGTTTTTTATTGGAAAAGGGAAGAAGATTAATTTTGGTCAGATAGTCTTTGATCAGCTAGCTAGTCATGCCACCTCAAATCTGATGAACCATCCAATTGCTTGTCCCTCGATGATATATGAAATTATTACAAGTCAGAGTCCAATATTGAAAGAATATGCTAATAACATGATTGGAGGTCCAAGCATGTTTGGAATAGACTGGAAGTTGTTCACAAGGAAACACAAAGTTGATGTCACCATTTCGGGGAGTGTAAGAGGAGCACTGGAGAAGAACAATGTAGTTCCCTCTGTTGAGAATGAGAAGGGAGAACTGACAAGAACCTTGAGGGCACAGGTAATTCAGAGACTTAAAAATTCAGAGAAGAATTGGGTTCAGATACTGAAAAAGGCTAAGGTTGAACTTAATTAGACCAGGCTACTGCTGAGTGAGATTTAATATCTTGTGTTAGCTGAAAAAGAAGATGAAGATGACAAAAATGATGAAGAGGAGGTGTCCACATGAGATCCTGAGTATGTGAATCACTAGGAGTAGAATTTTGAGTCTGAAGTCACTTGACAACTTGTGGCAAAAGGGGAGAAAATTGGTGTTTTGTTGTAGAATTGTGTTAACACTCACATGTATAGATGACACATTTGTTAGCAAAGACCAGGTTATCTGAAGATACAAGAAATAAAATGAAGAGTGCTGCAGATAAGATAAGAAGGCTGCTAAAGCCGATGATGAAGCAAAGGGGAGACAGTCTGAGCGAACATCAACGATCAGACAATACGCAATGACTTATCTAGGAGTCAAAGGGGGAGAAGGAATTGTGAAGATATCTTGATGTTCAAATAGAAGAACCGATAGGCGTGTGACTTCAGAGTGAGCGAATTAGTGAGCGATAGCAATATTCTGACTTTGGAGATATATACGAGAGCTAAGATAATCAAGTTGATAAGCATGTTCAGGTGCGCTGAGAAAGCTTGCTGCAATTTTGAGGTGATTCACTGCCATCAAAGAAGTTGCCTTTTGATACATTATAAGAGAGTGTAGCGAACCGTTCACGTGACGAACAAGAGATTAGTGGAGTTCTGATCTAGCGAATAGCTGGCTGGAGGTCACTACTTGCGGACAGGAGTTTTCGTAAGTTGTTTCACTTAAAGTTCCTTATAGTCAATTAGTTATAATTGTACTTGAACTGTTTAGTGGAACGTTTCCATCGGACTTTGGAGTAAGCCTCCAGATTAAGCCTTAAAGGAGCCGAACTGGGTTAACAAGTCTTGTGTCTTTTACTTTCAGTATTTAACTTTACATAAGTCTGTCAAACACAAGCACTGCTTAAGCTAATCTGAAACAGAGGTTGAGCACAACTCTGTATAGTCCGACAACATTTAATTTCACACTCTCCTTAAAATCCAATCGTTTGTAAGTTTTTGGTTCCTGCTGATCATACAATCCTTTATAAAGTTTATTATCGACTCAATATTTAAATTTAGATTACTTGGTATTAAATTAAGTAATGTTGTTTAAGGTTGTCTAGTCAAATAACTAGACCCTGATATTGGGCCGGGAGGATCAGTCCGGTCCAGCCCGGTGCCACTATTCGGTAAACAACTTCGTTTGCGATTCTTCTGCAAGTTGTTGCTTAGCGTGTGAAATCCAAACCCTAATTTTAATGTTTGGAAGCGCGAAACTGGAAGGTTCGAATGTGCATAGTCGGGCCTGCCCTAATACTTAAAGCTTCAATCTTTAGTCGGGAACTTTAACAAGCTTCAATCTTTAGACGTGTCGTTGGAGTATAGTGGTAAATATTCTCGCCTATCATGCGGGTATTTCGAGTTTGATCCCCGGTAACGGCGCCAAAATTTGACGGCACGTCGTTGTGTGCTGCAAATTTGTCCCTATACTCCTCCTTATTATAGCAAGGCAAGCAAGGGGTCGATCCCACAGAGAACAGTAAGAAGTCTTCTTTATCAGTAAACTAAAAGAATTGGGGATTTTGTGAGTGAGAATGAGTCGAAAAGAGACAAGCGCGCAAGAACTACAGACGCGTGACGGATTACTAAGAAAGAGTTGTTTGATAATTGTGAGATGAGCTCAGCTTAGACTTATTCCTATGAACTCCATCTTTATCCTCGGTTACTAACGATCTATGATTAATTGTTCAAGTGAGTTAAGGTCCGGTAAAGGCTTAATAACACACACATATATTATGGTAAAGGTCTATAAGATATCAATACTCACCTAGCTCAAACAAGCACGAATCTGGTAAAGGTAGTTTTTATCTAACCTAGCCGCTACTCCTAACCATTCACAATAACGTCCATCTTATTAGTTTAACAATAGATAACAAATTCTATAATTAAATCTGCGGGTAAAGTTTTCGCTTTACTATCTAATCTAATTTTCATGCAATTAAGCTCAGAGTAATAATACTAAATATATCATGCATTAAGTGTAAAACCTCAAAACATGTTATTCATAGTTCAAAGTCTAAACTGAATCAGTAAGTTAGCTAGACATGCTGAATGTGGACATTTCATTTTTTGTGTATAAAACAACAAGTAAACAATGAACAAGAATAGCCTGGGCGTGAATTATCGGGTCTGGGCGCGTCGCTCTTGCTTGCGCGTCCAATGTCGGTCGTTTTGGCAGCTTGTGCGTCAATCTCTAAAATTCGGCTATCTCATGATCTCCTCAATGTGTTCTATTTATAGTGACAAGCTCCTAGGATTTCCGCGACAAATTAGGTAATATTAAATCTAGAAAATCATCATTATCTTCTAAGTTTTAAATTAGGAAATCTTTCTGCGCACTGCTGACGTCATCACCGACTTCAACAGCTGTCTGTTGACGTCATCGACCCGACTATGCGCGACCCATCTACGCGCGATGTGAACCGCGTGCTCGGCTTAATTGACCGTGCTCAGTTCTTGTGTCCTTGTGTTCTCCGTGTTGTTTCACCCGAAATAAAAAACTACACCAAAAACATAATCTTATACTTTAAATGATACAAACAAGCATAGTGTAAAGGATACTAAATAACATATGAAAGTGCCCTATCTACCTACGGATTTTTAAGTGTGATTGACTAAATCAGGCGCTCAAACGTGGAAAGGATATTTTTAAATCTTGAAAGGAATTAATCTTATATCCTTGGAGTAAAAGTTACATCCCACATTTTCATGAATTAGAAGTGGTCATTGTGTTTTAAAACCCTCTCCGCGGAACACAAACCTTCTTGGATAATTTAGAGTTGTCGAAAAATTATCAAATATATTAGGTATGAGTTTAAGTTTAAGTTTAGAGTCGTCATTGTTTTGAATATAACTAGTTTAAGTTTTGATTTCAAAATGGCCATTTTACATCTACCAGCGGGTTCACTTTTATTTTAAGGTGACATGATGTTTTCATCCCATGAAGCAAGCCATGTCGGGATGAAAACGCCACATTCCATTTTGAACCGTGAACACATAGTTTGAAATCGCGTTTAGACCGCCTACACCGATTCAAACACATGATCTTATTTTACAAAACAATGATATCATTTACAACGAACCAAAGATCATAATCTAGTCCCAGCATGTGAAATGAAATGACTACAACATGTAAACAAGAGAAAAAGAAGAAGAGATGAAGAAGAAGGAAGGATAAATTTCTCTTTTATAATATCTGTTAAAAAATTTCCTTGAGCCTATTAGCCATGGCCTTTATATTAGTCTTCGCAGCCACATTGCAAAGAAAGATAGACCTGAACTCTTCCATCCTGATTGGATTAGAAGTTTTGGGAATCAGGCAAATTGTTGTATTGTTGAGCTCACCTTCAATGCATCCCTCATTTAGCACCTTTAGAGAACTTTCAACCACCTCTCCTTAGACCGTATTCTAGAACCATTGATAGAAAATGACGAAAATCATCAATGCCAGGCGCTTTGGTTGGGTTAGGTTGAAAAAAAGCAGATTTAATCTCAGCCTTTTCAAAAGGTCTGCAAAGTTAGTCAAACGCTTCACTCGTCACTCTCTTCTTTATAAACCTAAGTTCTCCATCCCAGTCGATACATTGATTATTAATGGTGGACTTGAAAATACTATCAAAGTACTTTTTGGCCAACAATCTTAGCTCTGCATCATTAGCTATCCATCCATCATTATTTCCTTTCAGTTTAGTGATTGTGTTTTGTTTCCTTCTTGAAGAGGACTTCGCATCTTTAAGCCATTCAACTCGCGACCTTTGTCTCCACATTAACTCTTCTCTTGCTCTCCAGTCATCTTATTGTCTAACAATCTCCTTTTCCTTAGAGACCATCTCTTGATCTATCTGCTCGGCTTTCACCTTCTCGAGTTGTTGTTCCAATTCCTTGATACTCTTATTCCTCTCCCAAACTTCTCCTTATTCCACATTGTCAATTTCTGGCCACATTTACACAGTGTTGACGTCAAAGTCTGACTTTCTTTCTTGGCACTATTCCAACTTTGCGGAACTTCATTTTCGAATGTCTCATGTCTGATCCACATTGTAACTTTTATGTGTTCTTGAGAAATTAATGAATAAAGCAAAATGATCAGAGAAACAAGGGACGATATGTTTAACTGAAATCTTTGGGTAGATAGCTATCCATTATTTGCCAAAACTCTATCCAGCCTCGCCTTAGTTTCCAACACCCGTCTATTGGTCCAAGTAAATGGGTTTCCAGTAAATCCGACATCGAATAGATTACAGTGCTTTATCGCTTCCCGGAATGATCTCATCTGCCACTCACCTCTGACTCTCCTCCCTTGAACCTTCCAATTAAAGCAAACTTCGTTAAAGTCTCCCATAACACACCAAGATATGCAGTGAGACCAGCCAGATCTCTCAGCAAGTTCCATGATTCAGCTCGGCGGTGAGTAAAATGGACTCCCATAAAACATGCCTAAAATACTGATAACCTAAAGGAAATCGTTTTTTCATATACACTCGTTTAAAAAGGGAACAAATTAATACTAATGGGTTGATTATGTATTTATGTTGATAAAAATTTTCAAAATTTATTATTTAATTAATGGATTGATTAGTCAGCATATTCACCATTTATTCATATAAACAATGTTGAATAGTCAATAAAAATATAATATTTTTAATCATGAGTAAAGCGTGTGTAACAAATAATGTTGATACTAAATTAAAATAATGATTTATATTTAGATTGGTCAACGTTACAAATTAAATCAAGTTTAACTTGATCGTAAAATCTTTTTCAAAAGCAAATCAAGGAAAATGAATAATTATATATTCAGAAGTATTTATAATAATCACACTCCTTTTTTTTTCTTATTCTAATTTGATGTGGCCGTCCTATTTCACCTTTTAAGACTTGTTAAAGATTTATGATTTGATATAAAATTTATCAATTTTTAAATAAGATTATGGGTTTTGAATAAAAATGTAACCATTTAGGATTCGGATCCGGTGCTGCGCTGCTATTTGCTGCGGGTATCAAAACGACGTCATTTCGACGTTTTTTATTATTACTCTATGTAGTTTTGAGTGAACCCTTTACCAAAACTACGTAGTTTTGGCTCGCAGCAAATAGCTTTAGCTGCACTGGATCTATAACAAGGAGACTCGTTCAAGAGATTGTCAAGTTGGGTATTGAACGGTTTCGTTTGAACAATTAAACGACGTTGCTGCGTCGTCGTATCGTTTCATGAGACGAAGTGGAGACTTGAGTTTTGAGCTTTGTAGCATGTGAAATCAATTCAGAGAAATTCACTGTTGAGTGGAAAAAGAAAAAAACAAGAGAGAGAAAGAAAGAACGGGAAGAGAACGGCAACGAATTTCACGGCGGATGCTATCTGGCGTTTCGCTATTCCGTTTGCATTGTGCAGCGGTTCAAGATCGCCGGCGACGACTACGAAGAAACGCGTGCAGTTGACCGGAATCTCGCAGGAGCAAAGCTCGGACGGAATTACGGATTTTATTGAAATTGGGAAAAGGTACAAAAGTTCGTTATGAGTCAGATGCCAAAATTGAAAAAACAATTATCCTATTTATACAATTAGAATTTCAGTAAATTGCAAATTGCCCCTTTCTTCCTTTTCCAGATCGGGATCCGCTCGACGCCTCCTTTGCTCAGGCTCAGTGCTTAACTGTAAGTTGGCATCGATGGCCGGCAAGGAGCTCGAGACAGGAGCCTGACCATGATGCCTTTTCAATTGCGATATATGAAACACGGGGTGAATCTTCGATTGAGCAGGTAAGCTCAATTTATAAGCAACCGCTCCAATTTTGCTGATAATTGGAAAAGGACCAAAATATTTTGCAGCAAGTTTCTGACAATTTCGTAGAACCACTGATTGTTGTCTATAAGGTTGTAGCTTCACATAGACTAGATCGCCTGCATTGAATTGCATATCAGTTCTGTGCTTGTCACATTGAGACTTCATTCTGTCCTGAGCTCTTTTCAGATGAAATTTCAGCATTTTGATACACTCTTCTCTTGCACGCAGGGATCTATCCACCTGAGCGACTGGACTGTCCCCACTGACATAAGGAAGATGAAGAGTAGGGGGCTGCCCATACACCACCTCGAACGGAGTAGTACCAATAGAGGAATGGAAGTTAGTATTGTACCACCATTCTGCCAAAGGTAACCAAGCTGCCCATCCTTTGGAGTTTCCCCAGTCATACATCTCAAGTAAGTCTCTAAGCACTTGTTAACAACTTCAGTTTGACCATCAGTTTGTGGGTGATAGGCAGTGGACATTAGCAGATCAACCTTTTGTAGTTTGAATAGGTCCTGCCAAAAATGACTCAAAAAGATCTTGTCCCTATCACTCACTATAGATTTAGGATTGCCATGGAGCTTGAATATGTTGTCAAAATAAATCTGAGCCACATCAGAAGCTGTATAAGAGTTAGATAGGGTAAGAAAATGAGCATACTTGCTGAGTCTATCCACCACAACCAAGATAGAGTCCTTCCCCTTTGATTTAGGCAACCCTTCAATGAAATCCATAGAAATATTAGTCCAAATAGCATCAGGAATAGGAAGAGGTTGCAATAGGCCAGCAGGAGCACGATGGATAGATTTATTTTGCTGACAAACTGTGCATGATCTAATATATTCTCTGATGTGTTTCTTCATATGTTTCCAATAAAACAATTGAGAAATCCGCTTGTAAGTAGCATGGAACCCGGAATGACCCCCAGAAGAAGAATCATGCATAAGGGTACAAATATCAGCTCTCAAAGAAAGGTCTGGACCAACACCTAGCCTGTTCTTCTTTAGTAAACAATCATTTGACCATGTTACTTTTTTTGAACTTGCAGGCACTTGCTTAGCCAATTCAACAACAGGTAGAAATTCTGGTATGGACCAGCTGGCTTTAACTCTGTCAAAAAGGTCAGATCTCACTTGTGAAATAAGCAAAGAATTAAGTTCCGCTCCCTTGATCCTGGAAAGAGCATCAGCAACTATATTGTCTTTCCCTTGCTTATATAGGATTTCAAAATCGAGGCCAAAGAGCTTAGGAAGACACTTGCTCTGAAAAGGTGTAGTGATACGCTGATCCAACAAGTATTTCAAGCTGAAATGATCAGTTTTTACCACAAAATGTCTCCCAATCAGGTATGGTTTCCATTTCTCAATAGCAAAGATGAGAGCCAGTAATTCCTTCTCATACGTTGATAATCCCTTATGCTTTTCAGAAATGCCTTTACTAATAAAAGCAATGGGGTGATTCCGCTGAGATAAGACTGCACCAATGCCCAAATCACATGCATCAGTCTCCACTTCAAATGGAATGGTGAAATCAGGCAAGGCCAACACTGGAGCATTGCACATGGCCATTTTAAGCTTCTCAAATGCCATATCACTATCATCCGTCCAAATGAAAGCATTTTTCTTCATTAAGTCAGTAAGTGGCCGACTGATAATCCCATAGTGTTTAATGAACTTCCTGTAATATCCTGTCAATCCCAGAAATCCTCTAAGTTGTTTCACATTAGCAGGTTTGGGCCACTCCGTCATAGCTTGGATTTTCTTGGGATCAGTAGCAACACCATGGGAAGAAATAACATGTCCAAGATAGTCAACCGAATCTGCTCCAAAGGTACATTTACTCAACTTGGCAAGTAACTTGTGTTGCCTGAGTATCTGTAGTGTAATTCTAAGATGGTTAGCGTGGCTGGTAGAGTCTTTACTATAGATCAGAATATCATCAAAGAATACCAGTATAAACTGCCTCAAGTAGTCTCTGAAAATCGAGTTCATTAGACTCTGAAAAGTAGAAGGGGCATTAGTCAGGCCAAAGGGCATCACCACAAATTCATAGTGCCCTTCATGTGTCCTGAAAGCAGTCTTAGCAATATCTTCAGGGTGCATTCGAATTTGCCAGTAGCCAGACCTCAAATCAATCTTAGAAAATATACATGAACCATGTAGTTCATCTAGGAGCTCATCAATAATAGGAATGGGGAATTTATCTTTAACTGTATGTTTGTTGAGCTCCCTATAATCAACACAAAATCTCCAGGAACCATCTTTCTTTTTTACCATCACAATAGGAGATGAGAAAGGGCTATGACTAACCCTTGCCACACCTGCCTCCAGCATTTCCCTAGTGATCCTTTCAATAGCATCTTTTTGTATCACAGGGTATCTATAAGGTCTGACATTCACTGGTTTTGTACCAGGCAGCAAGTGGATTCTATGATTCTGCTCCCGCTCAGGAGGAAGCTCAGTTGGTTCAGCAAAAATATCAGGGAAATCATGCAGTACATCCTTGATACACTCAGGTAATACAGCAATTGTCTCATCATTAGCAGTAGTAGGTATTTGAACAGATAAAGCAAATAACTCACCAAAATTTCCATTTGCCTTTACTAATTCTCTGTGCATAGCTTTTCCTGACATCCACTGAATGCTGCCTTTAGTAGTACCTCTGATTACCACTTTCTTAGCGTTATACATGAATTCCATCTGAAGTTTGTTGAAATCCCAAATGATAGGTCCCAACAAAGACAGCCACTGGATCCCTAGCACCATTTCACAGCTCCCCAAGGGTACCACCATCACATCACAAGAGAAAAGAACACCATGTAAGGTACACTGAAAATCCTTACAAGTCTTAGTGGTAATCAATTTATCCCCATTAGCAACCGATATTTCCAAGGGATAGGTATTAGTTATTTTGCACCCCAATTTCTTAGCCACAGTTTCATCCAGGAAATTATGAGTACTACCAGAATCAATTAGGATGTGAATAGGAACATTACCTGCCCTTCCAGTCACACGCATTGTCCTATAAGCATTCTGGCCAGAAATAGCATTCAGAGTTATTGATGGCTGAGTTTCCTTGCAGGTTTCAGGAACATAGAAACATTCTTCCACCACAGCCTCATCACCACTGCCATCACTCAACTCTGGATTGGTATCCTCACTGTTATCCGCAGGTACCAATATAAGGCTATACAATTTCCCTTTGCATTTGTGGCCTGGTACATAAGATTCATCGCAATTAAAACATAAGTTTCTTTTCCTTTTCTCATCAATTTCTGCTGGTGTTAGTCTCTTGAACTTAGACATGGAATCATTTTTTGGTTGAGCAGTAGGTCCACTGAAAGGTTGACTAAACTTTGTTGCGTAATTTGGATTGTTGCCTCTGCTGCTACTCTGAATAGATTGAAAAACTTGCTTGAAAGCTGGTTTGTCCAGAGTAGAGTTTTGTAATGATCTTGAAGCTTGTAAACTAGCCTCCTGACATCTGGCTAACTCCATGGCTTCTGAAACAGATGTTGGCTTCAAGGCACGCACAAAGTGCTTGATTGTTGGAGCGAGTCCACCGATGAAGCTATCCAAGAAGTATGAGTCAGGCAGGAGATGATTTCGCTGCAGCATCAAACCTTTCAGGTTTTCAAAACAATCCAGGTAATCTTCCAAGGAATCCTTCTGTTGAAGCTTATTGAATTCCTCTACCACTGAACTGCCGATATCCTCTTTGACTCTTATGCACAGATCAACGGCGAAATCATTCCAGTCCACCAGACCTCTTGTTGCCAGGTAACTATTCATCCATGCCTCCGCTTTTCCCAACGCATAAAGTGAAAGCCAGACTGACTCTCTGGTTGTCAGGAACTTTGCATAGATCGAAGTAGCGTGTGCATTTTTTGATCCACAGTCGAGGATTAGATCCATCAAAAGTAGGAAACTCAATTCTAGGATTGAAATTCATAGGTGATGTGGGCTAATTAGTTGGTTTTGGGCTACTATCTAAATTAGGGTTTCTTTTATGTTTAGGGTTTCATTTATTTTCTTATTTAAGCAAATTGTACTTCCTTTTGTCAGACGGCTTATGATGAATGAAAATTAGGGTTTCCTTTTTGTCGTCAAGTTTTGCGATTTCGGTTGAAATCAAGACTCTTGCTATCAATTTTGATTGTTAATTTATGATATTAACAAGTTATTGATATTTATAGTTCCTTCCCGTCACGCGCTGCATCAGTTTGGTATCAGTTTCCAGCCGATCCTAGGAGTGTGTCACATAACCATCAACCGAGACTTGACGCTGAGTCGGCACAGGATGTAGCTAAAATACTACCAAATTAATCGGGTATGCGAAGACAGTTGGAACACCCCTTTACCTTTGATTGTCCTAAAATTATTTTTGCTCTGAGTCCAGATTTGTATCGATTTCAAGGCAACTTGCAATTATGCCACCTCGAGCACAAAGGAGAGTTGCCGCTCAACCGGCAGCCCTGGATGATGATGAGCCGTGGAGAGTTATGATTAAAGAAGTCAGATCGAACGTCTGAACAAAAGATTGTACGAGTTCATTATGATGCGTGGTGTTGTAGCTGTCACTAAGGAAAATCCTATCGAATCTTTAATGAAATCCTCCTCGGACCGAAGAGCTCGATGTGCGAGTTAAGTCCTTAAGGAGGATGTTTCAGATTTCGATAATGATTTCAAGGTTGATTCTCATGAACGCACGCCCTATGATATTCGTAGTCTTTATTTCTTCATATCATGATCTTAGACGAACCTGCCTGTGATTCGAGGACGAATCTTTTCGACATGGAGAAAATGATGTGGGCTAATTAGTTGGTTTTGGGCTACTATCTAAATTAGGGTTTCTTTTATGTTTAGGGTTTCATTTATTTTCTTATTTAAGCAAATTGTACTTCCTTTTGTCAGACGGCTTATGATGAATGAAAATTAGGGTTTCCTTTTTGTCGTCAAGTTTTGCGATTTCGGTTGAAATCAAGACTCTTGCTATCAATTTCTCTTGTTAATTTATGATATTAACAAGTTATTGATATTTATCGTTCCTTCCCGTCACGCGCTGCATCAATAGGTCTGACTGGATGATTCATAGCGTCGTTATTGAAATCATTCATACCTCTTTGCGCAGGCTGATCAAGGAACGGTCGTGCTGCCGGAATCACCTGCTCAGGCTGTCGAAGGATCGGAAGGTTGGTGATGATCTCAGCAAGCGATCAGACACCTCTGCAAGCCGATCGGACACCTCCTGTAAGCGTATCTCACTGTTTTGCTACCGGATTTCCATTTGTTGATGGAAACGTTGCTGGTTCTGCAGTTGTTGTTTGACGATACCAACTCGCTCATCCATCTCCTTCGCGATTTGTGTTCGAGTCCTTCACACCAGAATTTGAAAATGGAACGAGCGAAATCGCAAAAAACACAGCGACGGAAAGGATCAGAAGGACAACTGATACCAATTGCAGCGGTTCAAGATCGCCGGTGACGACAACGGAGAAACGCGTGCAGTTGACCGGAATCTCGCAGGAGCAAAGCTCGGACGGAATTACAGATTTTATTGAAATTGGGAAAAGATACAAAAGTTCGTTATGAGTAGATGCCGAAATTGAAAAAACAATTATCCTATTTATACAATTCGAATTTCAGTAAATTGCAAATTGCCCCTTTCTTCCTTTTGCAGATCGGGATCCGCTCGATGCCTCCTTTGCTCAAGCTCAGCTCCGTTGCACATTGGTGATTAAGCAAGTTTGTTTCTTTTTCTCTGTAAGTACGGTTCATTTCGTCAATTGATTATTGATTTCCGTGTTCTTTGTTGCCCTAATTTACTGCATCTTAAGCGATTTTGTTCCTTGTTGCCCTACCTCAATTGATTAAGCGATTTAGTTCCTTGTTGCCCTAAGTACCTACTTACTTTATGATTTCAGTATTCTGTGTTTCTTGATTATTGACTGTGATTTACCTAATTACATTATTGATTGTTGATTTTAGTATTCTGTGTTGCATACTCACTGATTCTGCTTTCGATATTCTGTATTTCCTAATTATCATTGTGATTTAGGTATTTGTATTCTGTGTTCTTGATTATTGATTGTGATATAGGTATTTGGGCTAACCCAGATGACCACCCTTATAATAAGTCATTTTCCACAAAACCACTTGTATATTGTTACATTCAACCATCCGTATATTGTTTGATGTTCCCAAACAACCACTAATCAATGTTCCGTCAAATATTTCATTAAATATATTAAATTTTTAATATAATAATAATATTTTTATTACAATACATCACCTCTATAATAAATGAGTGTCCACTTCACCACTTTTATAATCACTTTGGTTTCCATTTAACCACCTCTCGTTATCTGAGGTGGTTCTTTGAAAACGTAAGTAATTATAAAGATGGTCGAATGTACAATATACAGGTAATTTTGTGAAAAATGGCATATTATAACGGTGATCATGTGGAATTAACCCTAGGTTTTTGAGTTGCATTATTGATTCTAATTTCAGTATTGATGAAAGCTTTAAATTAATTTTTGGATTGTGTTGGAGGAGGTGTCAATTGATTTTTGAGAATGATACTGAATTTTTTTGCATACAGGTTGATAGGCTGGGGAAATCATGTCCGAATCTGTATGTCAAATGGATTTTAATAGTAAATTGACGAAGGATTTCGAGGCAGTTCTGCACTTTGGAGAGACATTGATGCTAAGAATGTTGAAACTAGAGATGAGTATGAGGAAGATGACGAAGATTAGGTTGATTGAGCATTGGCATTTTGAAAATTAGAATGAACAACATCATTTACAATTCCAAGGAAATAAGGTCAGTAATAAAATGTTTAAATGCATCAAACATACACCCATAGGAGGACAAGCATCATTATACAGTGTTCGAAATCCCTGACTTTGTATGGATGAAGCATGATCCAGTTGCTGTGAAAAGTGAAACTTGTGTTGCAAAGGAACAAGAACTTCAAACTTCAAAGGCCCTTGATGCTTGTCCACCTATGGTTGTATGTTTGATGCATTTTAACATTTTATTACTGACCTTACTTCCTTGGAACTGTAAATGATTGTGTTCATTCTGCTTTTTTCAAAATGCCAATGCTCAATCAACCTCATCATCTTCCTCATCCTCGTCATATTCCTAATACTCATCTCTAGTTTCAACATTCTTAGCATCATTGTCTCTTTGAACTCCATCTTCACCATACTGAAATATAAGTTTGAAAGTTGAGCAACAAGTGGTTAGGCAACACCAAATAAACTATTAACGTATCAAACTTACATCTGGACATGTCAAATTTATCCATATTCGTTTATTGTCCATCATCTGTCCGTTTAAATCAATCCATTAACCATCCGTTAAATTAAACGGATAAAGTTATCCATCCGTTTAGGCGTTTACCATCCGTTTATGAAACGGATGAACCATATCCATTTACCATCCATTTAATAAACGGATGGTAAACGAATTGACGGATGAACCAATATCCATTTAGCGTCCATTTACCATCCATTTATAATTAACTCATAAACGGTAAACGGATGATAAACGGATGGCAAATGGATATGGATGATAAACGGATAAACGAATGATAAACGGATAAATGAATTATCATTAATTCATCATCCGATTACAATCCGTCCAATTTATTCATTTAAGTTCAACGGATTAAACAGATGACAACCGTTTATCATCCGTCCATTTACCGTCCATCCATTTATCACCCGTCTATCCGTTTTGTCGGGTCTACTTACATCCTTCGTTGCTTTTACTTTTGTCTTTTTTGTTGTTGTTCTCTTCTATATCTGATTTTATTTCTGAAACATCCACGTTGGCTTGTAGCACACCTTGTTCATCAATATAAGCAGATGATTCCTCAGATTCAGAACCCTCTTTAATGAGAATGAGGAAGATGATCCGAAGATTAGTTGATTTGAACTGAATTGTTTACTATTTTTCAGTGTAATGTGTGCCAATAAATTTAAATAATGGACATTTTGCAGGTAACTAGATGGAAAAATCAATACCTTAAAAAATCGCTTTTAAACAAAAGAGAGGTGTGAAAATTCCAAAAGGAGTTTGTGCATCATTATACAGAGTTCGAAATCCCTGACTTTGTACGGATGGAGCATGATCCAATTGTTGTGAAAAGCGAAACTTGTGTTGCAAAGGAACAAGAACTTGAAAGGGCCCTTGATGCTTGTCCTTCTATGGTTGTATGTTTAATGCAATTAAATATTTTATTACTGACCTATTTCCTTGAAATTGTAAATGATGTTGTTCATTGTGATTTTTCAGAATGCCAATGCTCAAGAAGAGAGTTATGAATCTGAGGAATCATCTGCTTATATTGATGAACAAGATGTGCTACAAGTTAACTCTGATTCTGGTGACGATCTTTGTAATAATATTGTGATGTTTTATGATTTGAAATTTTATAGAATTGTGACAGGTAAATGCTGTTATTCTTTGATGCAGATGGGGAATGGTTTTAATGAGTAGAAGAAGTAGGGAGGGCATACGAACTAGACTTTTTGTATAGAAGTTTATAACTGGAGACAAACAACTGTATTTTTGTTAAGGATTCCATGATCGGAATTAGAAATTAGCATTATTTGTTTGTTCTGTCATTTGATATTGAATTTGTGAACAGTATTCTCTAACCGTTTTTAGTTCCAGATGGATTTAGATTATCCTGATAAAGTTTCATTAGAAAATACAGCACAAAGTACATCCATGAAAATGTGACGATGGTAAGCCTTCCAATATGAAGATCAATTGGAATCTTACAGTTATTATAATATTGGTCGTATCAAAGTTAAATAAGTATTTGAAGCGAAATTTTGTATTAATTAAAACCTTTTTTTCTTCATTTTGAACCAAAATCAAATGTAAAAGTCAGTACTTTTACTATAGTAAATTTTTTGAAACCACCTTATGGACATTCGATATATATCATTGGTTAATCTTTCGATCTCGCTTCTTAATATAAAATGTAAAAAATTTCAATAATGTGTCTAAAATCATAGAGTTGGGTTAAATTATGTCAAAGCACAATATTTTGTTCATATTGCTGTAGGGATTGAACTTGATCTTCAATTATGTTTATGTGGTAGGGATTGAACACGAAGAAAAAACTAAAATTGGACGAATCAGGAGTAAAAATGCTTCACTAAAATTGATCAAACCTTTAGCACGTTTAACAAATGAAGAAAAAAACAGCATCAAAGACATGGGTTTTTAAAATATTTGTTATCTGAAAAACCACAGAAATACCTAGAGAAGTTGCTACATGGTTAATTGCAGCATTTGATTCAAAGAAATGTGGCTTTATTTTTTAGAATGAATAATTGAGATTACACCATGGCATGTGCACAATATATTTAGATTTTCATAAGGAAGAGAACTAGTAGTGACCAAATCAGACCGATCCTACATGTTGAACTAATTAAATTAGAGGGAGGAACTCTAGCTATCAGGAGGGAGTGTGACACCAGCTGCATTGATTAAGTAAATGAAATGAAAAAAAATCAGGAGTTTCTCCAACATTTTATGGTCCTGTTATAATCAATAATGTTTGAAATTTGAGAAATGAAAAAGGAACTTAAGGGTATAAGAAGACAATAAAGATCCTAAATTATGATTTGTGAAAGCTAATTTAAAGAAGAGAAAAAAGAGGAAGCATGACTTATTGCATAAGCAATCAAAGTCTTACTCTGGACCACTAATTTTGTTGGCAGTAATTGCGTAAATGCATTTTGTTTACATTGCTTACTTTATACATTATATACAAGTCTTTTTACAAAAAATAAGATACTGTGAGATGGTGGAATGTGACGGGTTCGGGTGTATAACAGAAAATCCTATTATAAACCTAACATCGCAACTTATTGTAGGTGACCATAAAAGAAATAAGGAAGAAATAATACGTCGTGTTGTCACAGTAAATAATCTTTGTCGTACGCCGAGTTCAGATGCTGAAAATTATAAACAACTAGAGTAAAGAAGTGAGGTCATTAGTTTCTTCTTTTCACATGGTTCTTAATATTTGCACCTTATTTTTCACGGATAGAATTAGAAAAGAATATTTAATATTTGCACATTTTTCACAGAGAATAGAAACAGCTAAACTACTGAGCTTACTCCATGAAAATATACAAGGTACGTTTTATCTAGATTTGAAAACAAAGAGAAATACAAGTAAGTGACAGAAACACATATGCACACATGCAATCGTGGGAGATTTGAAACAACGGGCTGATGAAATAGAGCAAGCAAAACTGCATTATGAAAATGAATGAGTCGACTTCAATTGTATTTATGCGGCTACTTTAATAGATGTAAAATGAGTTCCTTCTATTGAACTCTCACATTTATATGTAAAAATTTTCCTTGCATTATCTACAAGTTCAAAAGCAAAAAGTGTCCAAGAGAGGACTTTGAGAGTATGGAATCAAACAATTTGTGAAGAGAAGTGTAGTATGTGATTGGACACGTCTATTAAATTATATGAAGAGTTAAGAAACCTAGACCCGCGTATGCGATTCTTTACAAGATTATCATTAAATAATTTGAATACTGTCTACAGGAGGCTTGGATGTGAAGGAGGACAACTTGAGATGCAAAGCTTTAAAAAAAAGTAATTAAGGATGAACGTAGGGATAAAACTAACATGGTATGATGTCGCTTCCAATATAATTATTATTCAAAATAAAAAATCAATAACATATCAATATTGGAGGTTGTGAAGGTATGTTATCAAAGTCAATCTAAAAACAGACAATCAAAATATTAGACAATTAAGTGGAGGATTGGCCAAAACTTGAAAAGTACGTTAGCATGCTGACGAGCACGTCGTTGAGTGCTGCAAATTTGTCCCGACTCTCCTTACTAGTATAGTATTGGCAAGCTGGGGTCGAATCCACAGGGAACGGTGGAAGTCTCTTTTCAACTACAAACTAAAGAATTGGGGTTGTGCGTGAGTGAAACAATTAAAAGAAAGAAAAACTGTTGCGCAAGTACAACTGGCGCACACACAGACAGTAGGTATAAAAGATGCATATAACTATGCTAAAGATGAGCTCGGTTCAGATTCGTCACTATGAATTTCTATGTTCATCCTCGATCACTAAAGATACATGATATATTGTTCACGTAGGTTAAGGTCCTGTCACAGCTTAATAACCTACACATACATTCCGGTCAAAGTCTGTATGATATTATTACTCAATCTAGTCTAGTCAATAACGAATCCGGTCAAGGTAGCTATTGTCTGTTCTAGTGTTACTCCTATCATTCACAGTCACGTACTTCTGATAGTTTAACTATAGATAACAGATCCTACAACTAAGTCTGCGGTGCAAGGCTTGGCTTAATTGTCTAACCTAATTATCATGCAATTGAGTTCGGAATAATAATACTAAACTTAATCATGCAAGTTAAGAATAAGACCTCAAAACATATAATTCATAGATCAAAATCCAAACCGAGTTCAGTGAGTTTAGCTACTCATGCTGATTGAATACATCTCAAGAATAATTATAAGACAACTTAAAATAACAAGACAAATCTGTATGGTGCGTCGGCAGGCTCGCGTGACAGCTTGTGCGCGCGATCTCGCCTGAATCCTGCTCTGCGCCGTCAACTCTCTCTAAAATTGCTCTCTTGTGATTTCCATGAAGCTTGATATTTATAGCCTTGCCTCCTAGGGTTTCCACGAATATTTAGGTAAGGATATCTGTAGGAAATCATCTATATCTCTAAAAATCAGCTTAGGAAATATTTAATCTCCAAAAACCGAACTTAGAAATATTCTTCGCGCGTGATGACGTCATCGCTCCGGATATCTCGATGTCTGCTGACGTCACCGTTTTGCTGTCTTCTGCGCGACCCACACTCGCGCGTCATAATGCTCGCGCGCTAGTGGTCTTCTGTCCTTTGTGGTCAAGTTGTTGTCTTTTGTTCTGGAATTCAGCCTTCTTGTTGCGTTTTTGTTCTAACTCATCTTTTGAACCTGAGATACAAAACTACACCAAAAGCGTAATCTTATACTAAAATATGTTAGAATATGAGCAATGTAAAGGACTTAAAGTAGCGTACAACTGTGCTCTATCACATGCTTAATGCACTAGTAAGTATCTATATTAATTTTTTTAAAGGAGAATGAATTGTTTTCTAAATTGATAGTCATTTTAATACCCTCTGTATCGAAAACAAATTGATGAATTTGTTAACTATCAGTAAGGCTATATCATTAATTTTTAAATGAAGCATAAAGTTGTGGAATTGATATACGCTTGTTTAATAAAGCTAGTTTGAACTATGTTTTAACATGCACAAATTTTGAGGCTTTTGCGCACTACATACGTTACAAAAATGTTAACATCGCCTATCAATGCAATGGACTAGTGTATTTCAATGAGATCAGTGCAATTTCCTTAACTACTCAAAGATAAAAGAGATGAAATAGTGGAAAATAGGGACATTGCACTAAGTGAAAGGGGCATAGAAATTCCATATATGTCTGAATGAGTTGGAATTAACATCCACAATTTTGTGTTGTAACACAGTTGTATTATGCGGCGTTTTTTACTTGCTTCTTGTGAAGCAAACATATATTTGGCTTTTAATTAGTACTTTATGACTCGGTGTTTGACTGCGTGAATAACATCTGTAACAATATTATGGCGTTTGTAGTATTTTATATTTGTTACTGTCTTAAGATAATTCAGTTACATGGTTGATGGTTAGACACATAATTTATTAGCAATTTGTGCATATATAAGTAATCTACAAGCGTATGTGCACCTTGATAGGATGAATGTAGCTGCTCATTGTTGATTATTATATCACCCCTTAATACACTTTATGTCCAACGTGATGTTGTGTTGGTTTATAATTGTAGGTGTATTGAGGAGCAAAGTTGAATAGGAGCAAAACAACGGGCTGAAATGGAGTAAAACATCAAAAGAGCATAACATTTTCATACGAAATCCGTTTGATGCAAAACCAATGTTGTTGCGAAGAGGAAAGAACAAGTTTACTGACTGTTATCCATGTGGTCGATCTAGATTGTGAAGACGATCCATTCATAATTCGAATGTTTTGAAAACTCCTAGATTTCAAAACACAAAAAATGTTTACTGACATTTTGAAGTATAAACATTAAAACGAAAACTAATAATTTAATATTTTACACTTACTTTTCAATTAATCGCCGAACATCCGATCGAACCATGCCAGCCATTGGATCTAGCCAATATACCAAATTTTGTCTTGGAAAAAGCACACACAACATCCAATGACTCCTTCAAAAACATGATGAAAAACAAGTTAAGTTAAATCTTAAAAGTAGCTAAAAACTATCAAATACAAAATTTAGTTGAATACTTACTCTTGTGGATCACAATATGGTAAAAAATAGCAAAAGAAGGATGAGCTATCAGGCATTGTCAACCGAGACGTCAAAATAGAAACTCTTGAGTTCATGTCTCGAATGCTTGTCGTGGACGACGGTCTAATAAACCCAAATTTGAATCCGAAGCGTCCAAACTCATTGAAAGATAACTGAAACGATTTAAATTAGAAATAATACTGAAATTCAATTATTTCAGATAATATTGCATGATGAATGAAAGTAATACCTCATATACAACTCAAGCGCCGTATCTCCAATCTTTTCCAACTGTAAAACTTCAACAATATCTTCCTTATACAAGTGAGCCCATACATCATCACCATAGACTTCACTTGGTATAAAGATAGATAGTGCGACTTCTAGCTGATTTGCACGATGATAAAGCATCTGACAATGTGTTCCCAAGTGTGCAAACTCAGGTTCATGAATACTTGATTGCATAAATCCATATTTGTAATCATTGTATGCCTGAAAACAAAGTATGACGATTGTAAATTAAGGTTTAAAGGTATAATTTACATTATTAAAGATAAATGAAGTAAATATATTGATGTACCTTTCTGTTAACTTCAACCAATGACTTAGGCCATGGTACAGCTGCATTCACCGCATCCCTTACAGTGTTAAACTGCGCCAAAGGATGCGGGATCGGCTGATTAGGGTCGATTGCATAATGCAATGATGCCTTCACTTCATGATCATCAATCAGCCTATACTGCACGATTCTCCCAGGCAAAACAAGACCATATGCAACCATGGTTCGAGAGCCATCATCAATGAAGAAAGCACATTTTAAACCCGTCTACATCAAGTAAATAAAAGTATATATCAGTTACCAAAATTTTGTATTTTATCTAATTTAATAAGTTTAATATACCTCAGGGATTGAGAAAATATCATCTTCAGGCGATGGGATCTGCGCTGAGATGAGCTAATGTCGACTCCCCTAGGTTGTTGCACGACATTTGTGCTACCTTTCGTAGAAGTCGAACCTTTGGGAAATACTTTTTTCCAGCCCACCGCCATCCCGACCCCTCGAGTACGTCCTGGATACTCAGGTTTTCCAATCGCCTGAGTAAGTATCATTCCGCCCTTGTGAAACGAAATGTCCAGCAGATGCCTCCTCCTCTGCCTCAGCCTACAGAAAGATAAATAAATATTATTACAATAAATATCCTTCTAAAATATCAACCATGTAATTAAATAGACTAAAGAAGACTTACAATTTTTGCAGCAATAGTTTCTGCAGTCTCGTTCACATAACCACTTTTTGTTTGATGGGCTCTCCTCCACACTTCGTCCTCTCGACTGTAATGCTCCTACATCAGAGTCATCGCATAATCCAGTAGCCTGAAGCATCAGCTTTCTCCTTTATCAGGAGTTCTTCAGCACGGCTATATCCGCTCGAGAAGTAGCATGATGATACTTGTTGAGGCGCGCTCTTTCAGCAGCTCTCAACCTCCTCCTCAAATTCTTCGCTTCTCCTCAGCCACAAACTCCGCCCACTGATCCGGAGTAATGAATTGATAAATAGAGTGGGATCCTCTTCGTTCTTCCTACCCTTGATGTAATCTTTGGTAAGAGTTGTCTTGAAATTTCTCCAAGAGATTCCCTTGTCTCAGCTCTTGAGACTTGTGACATCCGACACATTGAATTTTGCCTGTAAAAACAAGTAAAAAAACAAATCATTTCAAACATATTGCATATAATCAAAATATAAATTGATATAAAATAACATTAATACAATAATCACTTTAAACATGAAACATAAAAGAATAAAAATAATATTTTTTATTATCTTCATATCGTTCCACACGAGGTTCTTCAACTCTGCAGGCACATGCCTCCAATTGAGATAAGTAATTGGAACACGTGTTCTTGCCGTCAAACATAGTGCACTTCTCCAAATTGATTTATTAGGACCCGTTGGAAGTCCTTTATCGGTAAACTCGATATTGGATAAAGTATTAGAGGCACTTCTCTCCTTACAAAATCAGGTCAAATATGTAGGCCCCCTCTTACCTCTCTTAGATGGCGCGGAACACTCTCCCGCATTATCACTATTATCATTTGTGATTTACAAATTCTCCATTTCTACATATTGATGCGGAGCTAACTCGGAATCGCAGAGCTGATGAGCATGGGTAAGAGCTTTGACACGGAGCGTAGTCGGAAATTGCTGACGAAAGCTGGTCGGAAAAGAACGACGGCCGGTAAAATCGGAAAAGCGGGATCTGAGAATGAGTAAAACTTTGAAGTCGGAAATTTACTAGGGTTAAAACGAACTTATTACAATGCTTTTTATTTTAGGCGCTGTGGTAAACACATATTTAACAGCGCCTAAAATAAAAAGCGCTGTAAAAAGTTAAATTAAGACAGCGCTTATATAAAAAGCGCTGTTGTATATATTTCACTGTGAAATGTGAAATTTAAGACATCGCATTTCTTAATAAGCGCTATTAAATGTTATATTTAAGACAGCGCTTAAAATAAAAAGCGCTGTTATTTATTTTTTACAGCGTTTTTGATCGAAACGTTGTGCTAAATGAAGTTATTACAACGCTTTTTTTAAAAAGCGCTGTTATATATCTATTTTTTTTACAGCGCTTAAATACAAGCGTTGTTGAATATATAATCTATACTAGTGTTTTTTCCTCTTGCTTCTGCCTAATGCTTCCTCTATTAATTTGAGTTCCTCTTCCTTGGACATAGGTTATGTGCATCTTCAATATTCTTGACATAAAATGGAAAACCCTAATTGTTTTTATTCAATATCAAAAAGCAGTTTGACAAAACAATAAAAATAAATTTATATAGGAAACAACAAGAAACCCTAAAATAAATACTAACTAAATTAAACAGCTCAAATCCCACTTAATTGGGCCCAATCACATAGTTTTAAAAAATTAGAGGCTCCAAGCATCGCTCGGCAACTCAGAGTGGAATGGGAAGGAGTGTTCCCTCCCCATATCTTATATTTTTAGAATAATTTTATAAAATGATATGGGTAAGCTTTGAGAATGCTAAGTTGAAAATCATTTTTCAAAGTGTAAATTTTTAATTCAGGTTCTTGTTGAAACATTTACTAGTAAAAATTACTATAGAACAAAGAGTATTTGTATTGAGGTAGGGACGAGTATAAACAGAATAAATGAGAAAATATCACCGAGCAATTGCAACCCAAAGAACTTGTTTACAAAATCAACAAAACTGGCTCTTATAAATTCAAAAAATAGCTCGTTGATTCCGCTGAATGCTGAGATGTTCAGGGGATAGATAAATCAACAAATCGTTGATTCTGCAGAATACCGGGAATTTGGTAAGCAAGATTCGTTGATTTCAACGAAAATACCAAGAACTTGACATAAAAGGGAAAATCCTAATTTTTTTCATTCAATATCAAATTTGATCGTCTAACAAAAAAATGTAAAGAAATATATATAGGAAACAACAATAAACCATAAAACAAATACTAATTAAATTAAATGGCCTAAACCCCACTTAATTGGGTGAATCGGATAGTAAGAATTTAGGAAATTGGCTAAAAAATTATGAAACAAACTAAAAAAATTAAGAAAGTGGAGGAATTTGGAATGAAACGGTCTATAAACAGACTAATAAAAAAAGCATCGACCTACCCAAATTCCATAAGCGATGAATACAACCAGCAAACCCTAATGGAAAACGTTGTGACAGAGTCTACGCTTTTCTGTCATTATGGACCAACCCCAAACCTCGAATTGACCGGTGTATTCGACACCACGCTTATCTATGTTGCCACGCTTCAGTACCGGAGTATATGTGTTTAGCAGTTAAATTATCAGGAACCCTTTGTCATCTAATAATAAGTTCTATTATGATTCCACTGTGTCTTAAATATGTACTTTGCAGAATATCAGGATTGGATAGAAGAAATGTCTATGGTCTTGAAAACCCGAAAAGGACAACTATTAACCCCAGGATCCTGGGCTACACAGCTTGCGTCTGATTTCATTCGCTGCTCAATGATTTCAAACAATGATTAAACTTTTATATCAAACACTAATATTGTATCAATATATTTATATCTAATGAACAAAAAATTGTTCGTAATTTTTTGAATTATAATTATATTAAATCAAACTCTTATATTACGCTTGTATATTAATTTAATAATAAATAATAGTAATTTCAAATATCTACTTCTATCTACTATATTTAAAGCGCAAAGGTCTCTATTAGAAGTTATTTGAAGCCACATTTTCTTCCGATTTTACCCTTACAATTATTCTATATAAATAATTTAAAATTTAAAATTATGCACAAATGTGCATTGCATAACTAGTAATAATAAACTGAATGTACATAAATATATTTTTATATACTTATTTACATTTATTTAATTTTACTCAAAACACACATAAATGAAGAAAGTTCAATATTCTCCTTTGGAAATAGCTGGGCATTTGTACAGGTGTTTTCAAAATAGGATAGTTATTTGGGTAAATTGCCCCAAACCACCCATAAAATACGCGTTTTCTCCGGAACCACCCTTAAAATAATTTCTTTCTAGAAACCACCCCTCTGTTATACATTTTTCCCAAGAACCACCAGCCGTTAACGCCGTTAACTTTTCCGTTAACGCCGTTAACTTTTCCGTTAACAGCGCACTTTAATGGATGGTTTTTGGAAAAAATAACATTTCATGGGTGGTTCAAAAGAAGTCTAAAAATAATTGTGAGTATAATATTTATTTAACATAAAATTAAAAAAAAAGGTAATAAAATTATACATTTAAATTTTTTTGTTGTTTAAAATATTATGATTGAATGTCAATTATAGTTTTATTAACTTTTGAAAATATTTTAGCACATATAAACTCTATAAAATTATCATATAAGACATACAATTTTTTATTAAAATCAAAGGACGACATACAATCAAACACTAATTTAAAAAAGTATAATACTTCATATTACTCGGCACTCTTACATAGTTTAAATTACATTTCTTTGAGGTCCTAGTGATATACAATCAAACACTTACTTAACAAATCGAAAGACGACATACGATTAAACACTTATATAAAAGTTATAATAACCTAATGATACTCGACTCTATAACATATTTTAATATTCGCATTTATGAGGTACTATTGAAACTAATTATTTTGTACAAATTAGTTAATTTTTATCGATTTAACTTGTGAATTATGGTTAGGGAAAAAATAAAGTTTTATGGGTGGTTTTTGGCAAAAATAAGGTGCTTAAATATGATGCACTAACGGCTGGTGGTTCCTGGGAAAAAAGGTGTAACGGTAGGGTGGTTTCTGGTAAGAAATTATTTTAAGGGTGGTTTTGGGGAAAATGCGTATTTTATGGGTGGTTTGGGGCAATTAACCCTAGTTATTTTCCAAAAAATCTTAAAGGTTCTTGTAATCGTTCCTCTTTTGTATTAGTTCAGATGCTTAACTTTTGCGTCTTGTTTTGCAGATAGCTTCATATGGGAAAGGCTTTGTAAAGGCATCACAGGATACATGGCAGCTTTTCAGAATTCGGAAAATGGAAACTATAGTTGATTCAGATATCACCAGCTCCATTTGCTTTCTGACTGGTGTCTGCAGTGGCTCAATTTGCCTAATTGCAGTAGCAGCTTGGACGTTCGTAGTTCACAAAAGTTTCACTGCCACGATCTCTCTACTTTCCTTCTTTGTTGGCTATCTCATGGTTGGTAACACATATCCATCCTAACTCAATTAATTGTCCATATTCTATATCATCTGTGCTTATAATATTCCTACCATGAGAAGCTAACGTGATATTTACTTATAAAATATTTCGATACTATCAAACAACTTGAAATATGATAAATGTCGGACTCGGATTTCCATGGCCCTGCCTTATGCCTGTGTAAGTTGCTACTACGTTTGTTGTTGTTGCTGGTGCGTCTGAAGGAGATATGGCTATCCTGCACCGGTGCTCTGCAAGGACGGGTCCCTAGAGTGCTGCTGCTGTTGCTGTTACTTTCGGTTTGAATCGTGTATTCACTTTCCAAAATCAGTATTTCGCCCCTTACAAAAGCCTTAGTCTTACGCGAAATCTAAAGTGAGATAAGACAAACCGGCCAACAACGATCAAGGCTCTTGGATCGAATGTTGATGACCTTTGTTTAGTCTTTTGGTGTATCAATATTTATGTATCTCAATACCTCAATGCTTGTTGTTTCTTGTCTTCACTAAACTCAGTCATTCTCAATATATATATCAGGGTCTTTGCAGTTACCCAAAACTGCCACGTTCAGCAGTTACACGTGGGGACACGTTCATAGGGACAGGTCCCATAACTGTTCAACGGTTACACCCACTTGTTCAACAGTTTCATAAACTGTTCAGCAGTTATAAAACTGTCACACCCAGAGAATGACACGTGTCGACCCGTCAATTGGTGCATGAGGACCCATCCCTTGAGGCAAGGGACCCGTCCGTAGGATCCGTCCCTTGAGGCAAGAGACCCGTCCGTAAGACCCGTCCGTAAGACCCGTCCCTTGAGGCAAGAGACCCGTCCGTCATCCAAGCTGACTATGACACATGGGGACGCGTCCGTTGGTACATGAGGACCCGTCTCTTAAAGCAACGGATCCGTCCTCATCCAAACAGACTATGACTTACACATTGGTGTATCCATTAGTTCATGTACCAATCATCTATCATCCGTGGCCACACATGATATATAATAAATACATCTAAAAAACCAACAATCCTCCCCCTTTTAGTGTATTTTATCATAACTTGCGCATAAGTGGAAATGTCCATTACGATAGAATTTCCACGTAGTGTACAGCTTGAAACACCCTGAAAATCATGGTGTCCGTAAGGATTGAACCCATCAATCCCTCTTGGGTCCCACAAGACAATACACACGCAAGTCATCTGACTAAACAAAGTTGTCTTGACTCGTTAACGGCCATGAGTCCATATCTATTCATGAACATGTCCGAGGCCTACCTGAAGCCTCATAAAGCGGCCAAACTTCATGTTCACATAGGTAATTTCCTTATTAGGGACGGATCCCTATCATGTACCTACTTTATACTTTTTCATGATAACTATTAAGATTCAGGGACGGGTCTCTATCAGCCTATTCAGTAGGACGGAGCAAACGTGGGGGTTAAATCATGCTCCCAGTCTTTAGAAATGAGCTTATGCCACATTGAATTCTGCTCTGGAGTTACCGGCAGGAATTGGTTGTCTCACCCCTAAAGGACAAGTCAGGTACGTACGTGTGTACAATTCCCACCCCCTCATTAGATCTCACAACCATGTCTCTTGCAAGACCCTTCGTCAAGTGATCTGCCATGTTCCTTTGTGATTGATCAGTGTTAGAAATGTCTATTTTAAGCCCCTACTTTCATGCTTATTTCCTATGATTATAACGTAAAATATATTACTTTTGATACTTTGATTGATATTTCAGGTCAAAAACACGATTTATACCTTACGAAGAGCACAAATGGAAATATGAGGAAAAACACGCGAATTCGGCCTAAATCAGACATAATTTGGATCATTTCTGCAATCCTTAAACCTAGTGCACTAAAGTACTTGACCCCGAGCTAGAACAGCCAAAGACTCATGTTACTCGACCGAGTAAACACACTGCTCGAGCAAGTCATCACGTGACCAAGACTCTTCGTATGGATTCTCTTCATTCACTCGACCATTTAATACAAGAATTAATACAAGAAGATAAGCTAGACCTTCCACTTACTCGAAGATTTAATACAAGTGGATAAGCTACACTCTCCATTTACTCGGCCATTTATGATTAGGGGAGTTAAGGCAAGACCTTTCATTCACTCGATCCCTTTGATTGCTCTTCACTATATAAGCATCACAAGAGGTTTGAAGAAGGTTGCTGCCTAGGGGGCCGAAAACCCTAGTAAAGTGATTGATTGAAGTCGAGTAAACCAAGTGGAGAAGAAGAAAGAGCCGAGAGAGCTCGGAAGACCGTTTGAATTATAGAAGATTGTTCAACTTAATTTTGTACTCGAGATAACGAGGAGAATAGCAGCAGCTTGGAGCTCGACCGTGGATCAACAATCACTGAGAATTTCTAAACTTTACTCTTGATTTAATTACAATCGTTTTATTTACAATCGTTTGAACATGTTTGCATTCTCACTCGAGATGAGTGAGTAGTTTCCTTATGATGGGGATTTGATGAATCCCTAGTGCTTATGAATAACTAGAACATGATTATCTAATTTACATGAATCAATTCTTGTATGACTATTATGTGTGTTGAATCATACCCGAGCACTACGTCTAGGTGTCCTGACAAAACGTCTAGAAGAGTAGGTCGAGTAATATTTTCTAGGGAAGGACCGGAAGGTGAACTTAGACTATTTTAGAATCAATACAACCATTAGATCGAATATATTAGCAAAGCGGGAGCAGCGAGTATATTTGGTGCATGAATGTATTAATAAGCGTATTTGGACAGATTAGTGAAAACACCGGAAGGAATGAAGCTAGTCGAGTAGATGTTTACGTGCGAATCCAACATTCGGAAGTGAGGATTCATATGCTAATGCTACTCAGTCTAAATTCTATAATATAAATCCAACATTCGGAAGTGAGGATTTATATTATCATATAATTATACGTTCTAGATTAAATTGTCATCAAGAAGGAAATTCATACCTATAATTTATATCTTACTCGAGTAAAACCATAAGTATTAGTGGAGGATTCTCATCCTTGTCATAGTTTTTAATATTTGATAACAGATCCTTTTCTTTAAGTATTGCCTTTAGAATAAATAACATTTCCTTTAAAATAAACAAAACACTTAAGAACTAAATTGAAAGCTAGTAATCGAGTTTAAAGAATTGAAAGCTAGTAATCGAGTTTGAAATATAACTTGACTCCACTGTTCTTTTGAGTTGCGTGTTGGAATATTTACCTACTGAATTGCATGCGGTCAGTGATCTAACGAAATCAACCGATATCACCCCGTGTGAAATGAGCTCTCTGATCACACTATGCCTCACACCTAAGTGGCGTGATTTCCCATTGTAAACTTGGCAATATGCCTTACTCAGCGCTGCAGCACTGTCACAATGTATTGAGATGGGTGAAATTTGTTTCTCCCACAATGGAATATCATGGACCAAGTCCCTTATCCATTCTGCCTCTTTACCGACAACCGCTAAGGCAACAAGTTCAGATTCCATAGTAGAGGACGTCATGCAAGTTTGCTTTTTGGAAGCCCATGAAATAGCACCTCCTCCAAGCAGGAATATCCACCCGCTTACCGAGGAATGGTCCTCTTCACTTATCCAACTTGCATCTGAGTACCCTTCCACAACAGAGGGACTGCCAGTGTACATAAGAGCGTAATCAAGTGTTCCCTTCAGGTACTTCAACACTCTATGTACCGCGTCCCAATGATGAACGCCAGGGTTGCTAGTAAATCTACTAAGCTTACCCACTGCAAAAGCAATATCTGGTCTTGTGCTAGTCATAGCATACATCAAAGACCCAATTACTTTAGAATATTCCATCTGAGATACAGCTGCTGCTGTATTAGGGGCGAGTCCCTTAGCAGGGTCATAGGGAGTGCTCACAGGTTTACAATTGATAGAGCACAGTTGTACGCTACTTTAAGTCCTTTACACTGCTGATATTCTAACATATTTTAGTATAAGATTATGCTTTTGGTGTAGTTTTGTATCTCAGGTTAAAAGAAGAGTTAGAATAGACATGCAACAAGAAGGCTGAATCTCGAGCAAAAAGACAACAAGGTGACAACAAAGGACAGAAAACCACTAGCGCGCGAGCACCATGGCGCGCGAGTATGAGTTGCGCACAGCAGAACACAACGATGACGTCATCACGCGCTAAAGATATTTCTAAGTTCGGATTTTGGAAATCAAATATTCCCAAAGCTGATTTTTAGAGATAGAGATGATTTCCTACAGATATTCTTGCCTAAATATTCGTGGAAACCCTAGGAGGCAAGACTATAAATACAAACTCCATGGAAATCACAAGTATGCACGCAGAGGGGACCGAACAGCACAGAGCAGAATTCAGACCTAGCCGTGCGCGCAAGCTACTGACGCGAGCCAGACGACGCGTCACTCAGATTTGTTTTGTCATTATAGTTGTTCAATACTTATGTTTGAGATGTATTCATTCAGTATGAGTAGCTAAACTCACTGAACTCGGTTTGGATTTGAATCTATGAATATATGTTTTGAGGTCTTGTTCTTAATTGCATGATAAAGTTTAGTATTATTATTCCGCTCAATTGCATGATAATTAGGTTAGACAATTAAGCGAAGCCTTGCACCGCAGACTTAGTTGTAGAATCTATTATCTATAGTTAAACTATCAGAAGTACGTGACTGTGAATGATAGGAGTAACACTAGAATAGGCATTAGCTACCTTGACCGGATTCGTTATTGACTAGACTAGGTTGAGTAATAATATCATACGGACCTTGACCGGAATGTATGTGTAGGTTATTAAGCTGTGACAGGACCTTAACTTACGTGAACAATACATCGTGTATCTTTAGTGACCGAGGATAAACATAGAAATTCATAGTGAAGAATCTGAACCGAGCTCATCTCTGCATAGTTATTTACTTCTTTATACTACTTTCTGTTGTGCGCCAGTTACTTGCGCTGCAGTTTTTCTTTCTTTTTCTTGTTTTTACTCACAACCCCAATTTTAGTTTGTAGTTGAAAAGAGATTCTCACCGTTCCCTGTGGATTCGACCCCAGCTTGCCAATACTATACTAGTAGGAGAGTCGGGATAAATTTGCAGCACTCAACGACGTGCTCGTCAAATTTTGGCGCCGTTGCCGGGGAGCGGCTAGAGAAGTTTTCTTTTCCTTTTTCTTTTTGTTATTTACTTTTCGTTTTTCTTAATAAAAAATCCAAAAAAATTAGTTACGTTTAATTTAGCTGTTGTTTTTGTTTTGCATGGAAGATTTTGGTGAAAACAGTGTAATCGGCAGAAGACGAGAAACTCCAGACGCGCCAGTGCGCAACGCCGAGAACATCTTTGCTCGCCTACACCCAGCTGAACTCGAAGCAATCAGAAGAGAAGTACGCAGAGACTTAGAGTTCAGAATGGATGTTGAACTACCCAGAAACGACAATCAGCTAAATGACAACGTGGATGTACGCGCGCCACCACCTGTCGCGCGCGTACCTGCTCAACCAGTGGCGCGCCGCACCATTAAAGAGATGTCTGCTCCTCAAGCAGTTAATCAGCCATGGTGCATCGTACTGCCCCCAGATGGACACTTTGAATGCGGACTCAGCTTGTTCACTACATACCGAAGTTCCATGGTATGGCTAGTGAGAATCCAGTGAAGCAGTCAGAGAATTCGCGGCCATCTGCAAAAACATGAGGAATGGGAACGAGGATCCTGAGTTGCTGAAGTTGAGAGCTTTCCCATTCTCATTATGTGATTCAGCTCGACAATGGTTGATGGGGCTAGCTCCGGGGTCAATAAGGACATGGCCCGAGTTACAAGAACGGTTCCTAGACAAATTCTATCCCGCGGCCAAGGTATCATTACTACGTAGAGAGCTAGCTGCCCCGAAACAGTTGCATGGAGAGTCACTATCAGAGTATTACGAGCGGTTCAGGGAACTAGAGGCGAACTGCTACAACCACGGACTCCCGCAACATGTACTGATCGAGAACTTCCTCAACGGATTAACTGAGATGGAACTCAGGTTGTTGAATGCTTGCGCAGGAGGCAACGTGAGGAATATGTACCCAGAGGATGTTTGGAAGCTGATAGAAGACACTGCGGACCAAGTCAGATATCAAGTGTCTCTAGAGAATAACCGCACCAGATCACTGCATCAAGTAGACGTACAGAGATCAAAGAACTGAAGGATATGATGCAGAAACTGATGATGAAACAAAGCGCGATACAGAACTTGAATTCTGTCACGCCACAGATCACCAGACTGACGCATGCCCCTCCCTATTCGAAGAACACGCAGATGTTAATGCAGTAGGAGGATGGAATAATGGACAGGCTAGGCAAGGACAGCCTAGATTTGGATTGGCTGAGAATGGGTTTAGTTGGAAGAATGACCAGAATTTCCAAAGACCGCGCGCTGACTGGCGCGCGCAACCTAATGCACCCACTGGCGCGCGACCTTACGCGCCAGCTGACCTATAACCCCACACAAACGCTGAAGGACCAGTGCAATATCCAGCAGCCACCCAAGAAGTCTTAGAGGAAATAGTTAGTCAGTTGGCCGAGACAGTACGAAGGAATGAAGAGCAGAATGATAAAAGGTTTAAACTAATAGAGAACCAGCTCACCCAGATCGCCACTACTGTGAATGAGAAGGCTAGTGATGGTAATCTGCCCTCTCAGGTCATCAGAATCCCAAGGAAGTATCAACATGGTTCAGATGGACGCGCCACAACCAGACATACTAGCGCGCCAGTTGATACACGCGTCTGATGGCGCAGAAGAACAGAGTAAGAATTGATTGTAGCGCCAGTTTTCACAAGCACACTCTGATGCACCAGAACAGAAGGAAGGATCATGCTGAATGATCTCAAGCAAGCTTGAAGTTATGTTTAGCTCCAGATTTACCAGAGAAACTTGCTGATCCGGGAACTTTTACCATTCCGTGCTTTATTGGAGACACCCTGGTTAGCGAGTGCATGTTAGACTTAGGAGCCTCGGTTAACTTGCTGCCATATTCGCTATATTCAGCATCATCAATGGGACCTCTAGAGCCAACGGACATTGGATTACTACTTGCGGACAACTCACGGACCGAAGCAAAGGGGAAGATAGTAGATGTCTTGACTCATGTCGGCGAACTCAAGTTCCTAGCAGATTTCTATGTAGTTGACATGAACAAGCCGAATACTGAAGCCAGAGAAACTGTGTTGCTTGGCCGACCATTCATGAGAACCGCGCAAGTGTGCATTGATGTCGGTAAAGGTATGGTGACACTACAAGATAAGAAGCACATACTCAGATTAGATGTCATCAACAGAATCAGGTTATCCGAGGAACCATTAGTAAATGATCGGGTGAGGCTCAAGACAAAGCACAATACCAAAGCATTCTGAGATGATGCGCGCCAGCCAGAAGACTATGCCTTTGGCGCGCCAGAACAACATAAAAATAAGCCACCTGATAAGAAGAGCAGAGAGCGAAGCCGAGAGCAACACGATACTTGGGAACAGCATCGGAACGCAGATATGGTGCGCAGGATGAATCATGCAGAATAGGGCTGCGCGACTCAGGACGCGCGAGAGCTAACATGCGCACAGTCTGGCGCATCACAGAGTAACACGCGAAACTTCGCGTTTTCTATTACTCTTCCTTCCGATCATATTAATACGTTTATCTACTGATACTAACTCACTTGAATTTTTGCCATGCAGAAAAGATGATAATACGGAAAAGGCAAATTCAAGTGTGGGGGAGGTAAACCGTGCGCTATGAGTGCACATTTGCGTCGAGCTAACGACGTTAAACAAAGCACTCGTCGGAAGGTACTCCGACAAACTTAACTTAGTTTAATTTTCATATTTTGTGTGTTTAGTTTTAGTTTTAGTTTTAGTTTTAGGTTTAGTTTTAGTTTTGGGCCCAAGTTAGTTTTGGGCCATGCATGCATGTGGGTTTTTGTGCTATAAATATATGATGAAGGTTTCATTTTGTGTCACTTTTCATTTTGCACTTATCTCACTAAAACACAAAAACCCAAAGCCACCAAGCCACCACCGCCGACGCTGCCACTGCCGCCGCGCCGCCGCCGCCGCCCAACCCAGAATTTCAAGATTTTTGGTCAGAACGTAGATCTCAGTGAAGGTAATCTACTGTTAAAATTTCAGTGCATTCGGATCAGTTTTGGTATTTCAATTGTTCAGTAGAAGGTTTAGATCCAGATCTGCGTAGTACTCGCGCGTGACAGGACACGCGCGCCAGTTTGATATTTTTGGGTGTGTTTCTTTGCTGTGTACAATGTCTATCTGCGTAGATCAGTCCGAGAAGTTGGATTTTGAGATAAGATACCGGCTGTACAGTAGGTGTGAGATTTTGCCTACAGTTTTCATTAATGAGGAGTTCCTCCGTGAGATGGGGCTCTATGAAGAAGTGCATGCGGCTTTCACCGCAACTGGATGGGGAGCATTTATGGAGCTGTCCTCAGACACGGACGTGGAGGATACACTGGAGTTCCTCGCGTCCTATGAAGGTCTAGCTGATCGGATTCGGTACCGCCACAGGGGCGTGTACTACGACGCCGCGCCATCCGAGTTCGGCATAGTCATGGGACTCGCGCGCATGCCTGGCGCGCAAGTAGATGAGCACACGGACCAGGAAGCCTGGGACGACTGGACTGACGGCAGCAAGCCGTATGCCGGAGGAAGGAGCCTCGACACTGAATTGCTGGACCCGAAGATGTTCTATCTTCAGAGGCTCATCTCCCACTCCATCATCGGCCGCTACAATGGATCTCAGCGGCCCGGACTACTAGACATGGAGATCCTCAAGGGTCTATATTACGGAAGAAGGTGCGCTACACGCGTCTGCTCACCAGCTATTGGGAAGCGGTGAGCATGAAGGGCCCGCTGCTCTGCGGAGGATTGATTACGCACTTCTTGCGTGCGCTACATATGGAGCCATGGATGGAGGAGCACACTATTGTACGGGCAGTATCTGACGCGCCAGAAGATGCGTCTCTACAAGGGAATCAAGGTTCGCGCGGATGGTACCGCGTATTGGAGTTACAGGCGCGGACTAGAGAATATCAGAGTTGCGCCAGTTGAGGTCGCGCCAGAGGTAGTGGCGCGAGAGTCAGCAGCGCCCAGAGAGGAGCAGGTGCAGATCAGAGCGTGCGCGAGCCGAGTCCAGCGCACAAGGCAGTAGCGCACAGTGTGATTATGAGCGCTGGGTGTTCAACGCCCAGCGTGTTATGGAGTATGTGGCACCACAGGGTGCCAACTTGGACTTGACGCGCCACCAGAGGATGGCATGCTGGAGACCCGATACCGGAAGGGTACGAGCTGCAGAGTGAAGATCCAATTGAGGAGCTCTCCCGATCGTTTTCCACTTCGTTTTAAACTTTTGTAATCGGTGTCTAAAACTATTTCGGTGGTTGTTTGAACTTTTTACTTTAAAACACTTGTGCTTAATTATCATTATGTTTTAAATGGTGTTTTAAATTAATCGGTGTTTTCAATAATTCGGTGGGTGACTATGTTCTGAATTGGGCTATTTACATGCATGCATTGCTATTGCCTTCTTTACTACTTGTGCATAACGTGAGGACACGTTTTTGTTTAAGTGTGGGGGGTAGTAGTACATTTATCTTAGGAGTAGGATTAAAAATTCATTTTTTTTAATTTAGTTTAGACAAACCGAATGTGAACACATCTCAAGAGGTAATCGCGCGAGAAATACTGGCTTGCGCGACCTGTGTGCGCACTCGCGCACCTGTGCTAATTTATGCTTATATGACATATTCTGAATTTTTGATAATTTTTTCGAATTTTGTGTGTCTCTTGAGTGGAATAAAGAGGGATGTGGAGCTGATAGAAACGTCCTAGAGAAGCAGTCGACCGAACAAAGCTTGAGGATCGGTTGTATGGTTATGAGTATTCGTGGAGGTTGGTACTCCGTGGTCAAAGGAATAAGAGCAAGCTCAGTCACGCAGATGCCAAAGGCGAAACCCTAACAGCGTGACGAGACGGAAAACAGACCGTCTTCGCTGAAGTTAGTTGCTCAGGAAGGGGCGCGCGGTTGCAAACGCGTGGCCTGACTTGCGCGCGACTGATCAGAAGCGAGAGCGGGGCGTGGTTCCATAGCTGCTATCCGAAGGCCATGATTGGAAACCGTTCTAGGGAAGAACAATAGACCGGACCAGAAAAAGAAGTATTCAATTCAAAGTTAAAGCTCAAAAGGCCGAAACAATGAAAAAAGAAAATTGTGCAACAAAAGAGTTATCATCTGTCCGAAACAAAGTGAAGCGTCAAAGACGAAGGCTCAGAAACCCTAAGACGCGGATCAATCACGTATCAAAGAAAGCGAATACGAATAACCATGCAATCGCAACTCAAGAAGAATTCGGTGACCGGTGCTTGAAAAGGACTATCTCCCAATCATCCGAATTGATATGCATTCCACAAGAGAGGTAACACAAGGTTTGAATTAATGACTTAAATCAGTTTTGTGTTGTATAATCACAGTTGCGCAGGTTGTGAGAGTGGCGCAGACGTGTGGCGCAGTAAGTCCAACATTCACGCGTGCATTACACAAGAGGTAAGGAAGCCGACTTGTTCAGGGACGAACAAGAGTAAGTGTGGGGGATTTGATAGAGCACAGTTGTACGCTACTTTAAGTCCTTTACATTGCTGATATTCTAACATATTTTAGTATAAGATTACGCTTTTGGTGTAGTTTTGTATCTCAGGTTAAAAGAAGAGTTAGAATAAAAACGCAACAAGAAGGCTGAATCTCGAGCTAAAAGACAACAAGGTGACAACAAAGGACAGAAGACCACTAGCGCGCGAGCACCATGGCGCGCGAGTATAAGTCGAGCACAGCAGAACACATCGATGACGTCATCACGCGCTAAAGATATTTCTAAGTTCGGATTTTGGAAATCAAATATTTCCAAAGCTGATTTTTAGAGATAGAGATGATTTCCTACAGATATTCTTGCCTAAATATTCGTGGAAACCCTAGGAGGCAAGACTATAAATACAAACTCCATGGAAATCACAAGTATGCACGCAGAGGGGACCGAACGGCACAGAGCAGAATTCAGACCTAGCCGTGCGCGCAAGCTACTGACGCGAGCCAGACGACGCGTCACTCAGATTTGTTTTGTCATTATAGTTGTTCAATACTTATGTTTGAGATGTATTCATTCAGTATGAGTAGCTAAACTCACTGAACTCGGTTTGGATTTGAATCTATGAATATATGTTTTGAGGTCTTGTTCTTAATTGCATGATAAGTTTAGTATTATTATTCCAAGCTCAATTGCATGATAATTAGGTTAGACAATTAAGCGAAGCCTTGCACCGCAGACTTAGTTGTAGAATCTATTATCTATAGTTAAACTATCAGAAGTACGTGACTGTGAATGATAGGAGTAACACTAGAATAGGCAGTAGCTACCTTGATCGGATTCGTTATTGACTAGACTAGGTTGAGTAATAATATCATACAGACCTTGACCGGAATGTATGTGTAGGTTATTAAGCTGTGACAGGACCTTAACTTACGTGAACAATACATCGTGTATCTTTAGTGACCGAGGATAAACATAGAAATTCATAGTGAAGAATCTGAACCGAGCTCATTCTCTGCATATTTATTGACTTCTTGCGTGACTACTTTCTGATTGTGCGCCAGTTACACTTGCGCTGCAGTTTTTTCTTTCTTTTTCTTGTTTTTACTCACAACCCCAATTTTAGTTTGTAGTTAAAAGGAGATTTCTCACCGTTCCCTGTGGATTCGACCCCAGCTTGCCAATACTATACTAGTAGGAGAGTCAGGATAAATTTGCAGCACTCAACGACGTGCTCGTCAACAATCATAGTAGTTGAATTTCCTCAACAACTTCTCAATGTAATGTGATTGAGTCAGCATGATACCTGATTTGTTTTTCATTATCCTTATACCAAGAATAACATCAGCCTCCCCATATCTTTCATGGAGAACTGTGATGACAAGACTGTTTCGTCTCAAGGATCCGTCCATGACTTGTCCCAAAAATCAGCATGTCATCTACATATATGCAAATTATGACTCCTTCACCAGAATCATCAAATTTGCTATATACACACTTGTCCGATTGGTTTAAAACAAAACCATTCGACAGCACAACCTCATCAAATCGTTGATACCATTGTTTAGGAGCCTGTTTCAATCCGTACAGGGACCTGTTTAGTCTGCACACCTTGTGTTCATAACCAGCAATGACGAATGCCTCAGGTTATTTTATGTAAATTTCCTCCTCCAACCTTCCATTAAGGAATGATGTTTTCAAATCCATTTGATGGATGACTAAATTGTGAATAGCTGCCAGAGCAATCACCAATCTAATGGTTGACATACGAGCAACTGGAGCGTACGTATCAAAGTAATCTGTTCCTTGCTTTTGTCTAAAGCCTTGGACCACAAGTTAAGCTTTAAACTTGTCAATACTTCCATCCGCTCTCATTTTCTTTTTGAAAATCCACTTACATCCCAAAGGTTTACAACCCGGTGGCAGGTCAGTAAGTGTCCAGGTACGGTTCTCCATGATGGATTGCATCTCATCATCTATTGCCTCCCTTCAAAAGGACGCATCACGAGATTTCATAGCCTCGTCAAAGGTTCTAGGATCATCCTCAAGATTGTAACAATACAATTGTTGGGAATATATTTCATCCTTTGTACCTCCAACAAGTAAGTTTGAAAATTATTACCAAATGACTTTGCTTTTCTTACTCGGGAACCCTTCCTCAGTTCAAAAACTTGTTCATCCGAAGGATTAACAATGTCATTCTGAACATTAGAACTGCGAGTCTCACCATTTGAAATAGATTTCATTTGGAAGTGTCCCTCATCACCCTGTTCTGATTCAAAGTCCCTGTAAGGGACCCATCCCAGACCAGTGACACAGCCCTTTGAAAGGAAACGTTCTTCATTAAAGATAGCATCCCTCGATTCAATAACACTGTGAACCGAATAGAAATTATTTGGTTCAATTACATAGAACCTATAAGCCCTCGAGTTTTCAACATATCCAATGAATATACACTCCACACCTCTTTCACCAAGTGTCTTATGCTTAGGATCTGGTACTTGGACAACTGCCCTACAACCCCAGACCCGTACATAACTCAAGCTGGGTTTCCTTTTGAACCAAAGTTCGTATGGAGAGGACCTGTTCCTTCGGTTAGGAACTCTATTTAAATATAGCATGCAGTAAGCATGGCCTCTCCCCAAAACCCATCACTAAGTCCCGAGTAGGAGAGCATGGAATTCACCATCTCCTTTAACACTCGATTCCTCCTTTTTGAAAAACTGTTTTGTTGAGGTGTATAAAGAGCAGTGACTTCATGAACGAGTCCAACAGATTGAAAATAGGTTGGATCATAGTACTCACCACCTCTATCGGTACGGAGTCTTTTGATCAAAACTCCCTTTTGAGTTTCGACCTCACTCTTATAAATTTTGAATTTATCAAGAGCTTCATCCTTGCTGTGCAACAAGTACACATACATATATCAAGTACAATCATCGATGTACATCACGACATACTTTTTATTACCCAAGGATGGTGTTGCATGAAAGTCACATAGATCACTGTGGACGAGTTCAAGCATACTACTTTCTCTTTGAACATTACAAAAAGGTTGTCAGTGATCTTAGTAAGCATGCAAGTCCATTATTACACATGTCCAGTAATCTCTTATAGTGAACGTGTCCAAGCCGAGCATGCCATAGAGAGGAACTGTCCTTCGAAGGGACCCGTCCTTCTGATACATTATTATCATGAGTACTGACCATGTGAACAGATGTTGAAACATTAGAAATACTAAGTTTAAACATTCCATTACATAAGTAATCACGTCCAACAAACAAGCCACACTTAGTCAAAATGAATTTATCGGCTTCATACACTTGGCGAAAACCCATCTTATTGAGAACAGGTCCAGAAACTAAGTTCTTTCTAATGCAAGGAACAAATAACACATTACAAAGATTTAAAATCTTTCCAGAAGTAAATTCCAAATCTACTTGTCCATGCCCAAGTACAGGTGTTGTTGACTCATTTCCCATGTGAAGGACCCGTCCACTGTTCGTTGTAACAAACGACTTGAACAAAGATCTGTCCCTACACACGTGCGACGTTGCACCAGAGTCAATCCACCAAGAAATCTCATCATCCTGCATATAAAATGCCTCAGAAATGTTAGAAACATAATCCAAAACAGGAATAGATTTTAAACAAGACACAGTTCCCTCGAAGGGACCCGTCCATTTTTGATCTTGATGAGTACACTGCCCAGGTTCCTTAGAACTCTGACCAGACTTTGGAACTTTACCCTTCTTTGCAGAACGACAATCTCGTTTGAGATGTCCCATCTTGCCACAGCCCCAACATTTGACACCCTTCCCTGGTTGGGACGGTTTCTTGTTAGGTCCACTATCAGTGTTGTCAGAAGAGCGTTTAACACCCTTCCTTTTGTCCCTTTTAGAGGACCCTTCCTCTGTCACATTGACAGAGCCAGAAACCTGTGGTTTCTTACCCTTCTTCTGCGCACGAATACCATCTTCGATACGCAAGTGGCTAGCAAGCTCAAGAAGAGATAGATTCTCTTTCTTATGCTTCAACATGTTCTTGAAGTCCCTCCATGAAGGAGGCAGTTTGTCAATGACACTGGACACCGAGATTGCCTCGTCCATCTTCAAGTCATGTTGGGCGAACTGCCCCAAGATACATTGTATCTCATGGAACTGTTCCATAACAGGACGATTGTCCACCATCATGTACTCATTAAAATTGCTCACATGAAATTTTACACTGGACGCGTCCTCTGCTATACACTTAGACTCAAGAGAATCCCAAAGTTCCTTAGCAGATTCAACATTTTGATAAATATCAAATAGGGAGTAAGACATACCATTGAGGACGTGTCCTCTGCAGATGTAGTCATCGTTCTCCCATTTGTTCCTGATCTTCAAAGCCTCCACCCAAGCATCATCACTCACCTCAGGAATGGGTGTGGACAGGACATACGCCACCTTCAGGTTGGTCAGCAGGAAGTGCATCTTCTTCTGCCAGCGACGGAACTCAGTTCCCTCAAACTTGTCCAACTTCTCCATCTTGCTTGCCATCTCACGAATAGTTGCGTGGATCATCGAATACTGATTTCGATTGTTGTTGCTGGTGCGTCTGAAGGAGATATGGCCTTCCTGCACCGGTGCTCTCCAAGGACGGGTCCCTAGAGTGTTGCTGCTGTTGCTTTCGGGGACTAATCAAATGGTAACTTGATATCGGTTTGAATCGTGTATTCACTTTTCGAAATCAGGATTTCGCCCCTTACAAAAGCCTTAGGGTTACACGAAATCTGAAGTGAGATAAGACAAACCGGCCAACACCGATCAAGGCTCTTGGATCGAATGTTGATGACGTTTGTTTAGTCTTTTGGTGTATCAATACTTGTGTATCTCAATACCTCAATGCTTGTTGTTTCATGTCTTTACTGAACTCAGTCATTCTCAATATATATATTAGGGTCTTTGCAGTTACCCAAAACTGCCACGTTTAGCGTTACACGTGGAGACACGTTCATGGGGACAGGTCCCATAACTGTTCAACGGTTACACCCACTTGTTTAACAGTTTCATAAACTGTTCAGCAGTTTTAAAACTGTCACACCCAGAGAATGACACGTGTCGACCCGTCAGTTGGTGCATGAGGACCCATCCCTTGAGGCAAGGGACCCGTCTGTAGGATCCGTCCCTTGAGGCAAGAGACCCGTCCGTAAGACCCGTCCCTTGAGGCAAGAGACCCGTCCGTCATCTAAGCTGACTATGACACATGGGGACGCGTCCGTTGGTACATGAGGACCCGTCCCTTAAAGCAAGGGACCCGTCCTCATCCAAGCAGACTATGACTTACACATTGGTGTATGCATTAGTTCATGTACCAATCATCTATCATGCGTGGCCACACATGATATATGATAAATACATCTAAAACACCAACATTTGTTACTCAGAGTCTGACTATCCGGACACTAGACTATATGGTGAAATTATACAAGAACGTTTAGGCCGAATTGAAGCTGGGCGTGACGTGATTGCACCAACGCCTAGAGTCCCCAGGCAGTTTGCGTAGTTCTACCAAATAGGTATTTATTCAACATTCATAATCCTTCACCTAAACTATATGTGAATAGTTTTTCTTAATGTGAAAATTGTTTGCCATTTAATCAGAAGTAATTTTAGAAAGTTTGAATGGTTGGTGATGGAATATACTTTGCTGCTTTAGTCTTATTTTAATGCGACAGACCAGATGAGTGAGATACAATGCTTTAAACAATCAACTACTGCTTTGCTTGGGACAAATGAGTATAAACAATTAATTGTCAGCAAGTTGCAGTTTTAAATTGCCTATTCCCATGCTGGCTTTCTGAACCTGAAATTAGATCAAGGCATGCTTGACTTGAAACTAGTAAATGAGGCAGAGTTTTGTCGCAATTTAATCGAGATTTTCTTCCTCCATTTCTGTATATATGGTTCAAAGCTAATGTGTTGGATTATGATGTCATCTGAGGATAATTTCCTTTTTTATTGTTTGTAAAAACTTTCAGATTTGTAATTTTCGGGTTCTGCTACTGGTTAGAGGGTTTTTTGAAGGATTATTTTCATTATCATATTATAGATGATTTTTTAGAGCAAATATTTATTGAATATGATGAACTGTCAGTGAATTTTCTACAGACGTTTTTGGGAATGCAAACTAACAGATTTAGGTATTCTTCAAAAAGACAGGAAACCTTATTAAATCTCAAAAACATAAAGACCTACGATAGATTATAGCATTCGAGTAAATTCACACTTGTAATTTACATTTGCAAGGTTCATATTTCAACTGTTTATCTCATCTACTATTTTATCAAATTGGTGTCACGTGACAATCATTATTCTGCTTTTATTTAAAGTTATTCATTAATCCAAAAAATAGAAACGCGTCACCCAATCGATTGACTAGTAAATAAGATATATAATTGAAATATGATCTTACGAATGTAATTTAAGGCTATAAATATATTTGACCGTACTCATAGATGTGAGAGGTGATGAATTCGTGGAAAAATACAAATTTTTTAACTGTATCCATCACTCGTTTGATACATGGCAGGTGTTTGACGAAATACCAATGTGTATATATGCTAGTGAAAGTCCTAAGATTTGGAGACGATAGAACTTTCGGATGTTTAGAAGATATTCAACATGTTAGTCTTGAGTATATTGTGCGCAATAGGGACAAACGCATTTGACTTAGGTTATTTATTAAGTGAGCTTGACTTACCGATCAATAGACCGAGAGGTTAAGATTATGGGATTTAAGTTCTACAAGGTTCAACAAAGCGAGAATCTAAGAATCATACATTTATGTACTGTATCCATTATAGATAAGGAACAAGTGTTGAATCTAGAAATGATACTTTAGCCTAGAATTTTCAATCACAATTTTAAGTATGTATAAATATATGTTTTATACTCTCTAGCAGAGAAGTATGATCTTTGCTGCATTTTCATTTTTATTTATATAAAACTATAAACATCTTCTTGTCTTTAGTACTTACTGGAGATATCTCATGGTGGAGGACTAAACTTTCTTTCCTGTAAACTTGTGTAAGTAATGCTAGGTAGCTTGTAAGTTGTAACTAGTTCAGGCCTTTCTCTTGGGACTCGACCCTAGGTCACCTTAGAAATGATAAATGTGTTTGGCAAATGCTTAACATATTTATATTATTTAAATAATTTTCAAAAACTATTTGGTTCGTGATTTATCGCCAGTATCTCATCAAATTAAGCTTAGACAATTCTAAGTCGAAAATTATATTTTAAAGTGTAAATTTTAATGTATATTCTGGTTGAGACACTTACTAAGCGCACATGTTGGTCAAGAACTCCAAATTGATATATTTTGTGTTATTTTTAGCAATATTTACCATGATGTTTTTGGTACACTGTTTGAGATGTCTTATTTTTAGCTATACTTTTGTGTACATGCTCTTATAAATAGTAATAAATTTGTGTTTCACTTTGAATCTTGATTTCTAACGTTTTTACGCTCTTGGGTATTTTTAGATGATAAACATATGTTTTTATCGCTAATAAAAATTGTGCCTTTATGTTATAACGCTAGTAAAAGTTATTGTTGAATAAAGAGTATTTGTATTGCGGTAAGGACGGATATAAATACAATAAATGAAAAAATTAACCAAGAAAGGCTAAAATTAAGAAATTGGCTAATATAGTAGAAAGCTGCCAAAAAAAATTTCTTAATTGTTTAGCCAGTTTTGTGGCTTCCAATTGCTTGATATATTTTTGAGTTACTTACAGATGACCACCCGCATAATAGACCATATTCCACGCCAAAAATGTTGTTTGGGAACGATACATTCTAGTTGACCGATATTCATCATGGTATACGGTGCGACTCCATCTTTTACCACTTTCTTTAAGGTAAGATACTTGTTACATTACAATGGATAGTTAAATTACAAGTTTCTAACTGATCGTTCTCCACCAACCATTTTCGGCTTTGTTCAGTTCAAGTATTATAGCTTTTATATAGTACTATATACCACTAAAAAGAAAAAGTGTCCGATAAAAAAATAAATGGGGATCTAAATCATATGATGTTTGTAGATTGATGTTGACACCTATATTCTTTTTACTCATATTATGGTCTTACCTGCAAGTTGAATTGTTTATAAAGACAATATCATAAGAAAAAACATACGCAAAGTCAATGACGATGTATAATTTAGTTGGAGTATTGTACGATTTCACAAAATATTTTCACTACCTGAATATCTGTCAGGAAGGAAAATGGATTAGGAACATTGACAATAATAGGCTACAAGTCGGTTTCTTTTTTGGAATTTAGTTATGTGACGAAGGGTGAGTTCTAGCCCTATTAAAAGTTGAATAATTAAAAACTAGGTTTAACATCTTTTGCAGGACTCTTATACGAACCTAGGTGAGGTGAAGGGACAAAGAGTGATGAGAACCAGAATATCAAAGAGGTGGAAGGGATTAGAGGGCGCTAATTTTTGGAAACAAATGGATCACTCGAAAGAGGTGCACGTTAGCGGTGCATTTTAGCAGTTTTGAAGCTTCCGGTGTCAGAATTGGGCCTATAATACCTCGTTTCGAAATGAACGACAAGCACGACAGAACCCACCAACTTCACTTGTGATGTATAGTGTTTTTGGGCTTTGAGCTCATTTACTATATATTTTTTTGATTTTTTATGTTTTTTTTGAATATTTTTGAATATTTTTGAATATTTTCCGATTTTTGTTTTTACAGTTTCTAGTTTCTCTATTGAAAGGGGAGTTAGCTACAATTGTTAGTCAGTTGATTTTGAATATTAATAAAAGTTTCTAGGGTTTTTCCTAAAAATGTTCTTCCACCCTCATACGATGCATTTGAGTGGTATTAGTTTCCAGCCGGTCCTGCGTGAAGGCTCGTGATAGAGGTCGACCTAGGAGATTCGTAGGTGCTAATTAAACATCCCCTGATGATGTTTTACGACTTGGGAATGTAGATCTGCGCAGACAAATTGAGTATCTTACCTTTGGAGACAAGGAGGGCAGCGACGGATGATACTCAGGATGCTGGATCCGAGGTAAATCCCATTGGCGGCGAACGGATCCGTGACCGTCGTTGGGAACTTGAGTTCAAAATTGATATCCCGAATTTCAATGGAGGCCTACGGGTTGAGGAGTTCATTGACTGGTTGTCCCAGGTGAAAAAAAAAGACGCGCCCAATGATCGCCATGTCCTATTGGTGACTATTCACTTGCGTGGTCGTGCTCAGGTATGGTGGCAGTAGTTGAAGAAGACATGTGTTCGTGCGGGTAAGAATAAGATTTTGGTTGGGAGAAGTTGAAGAAACATCTCAAACGTACATTCTTGCCCTATATTTTTGAGAGAGAAAATTACCAGCGGTTTCAGAATTTACGGCAGGGTTCGCGGTCTGTTGAGGAGTACACATCTGATTTCTATCAGTTGTTGGCACGCATCGACCTTAATGAGTCCAATGACCAGTTTATTTTCCATTATATTGGTGGCTTGCATATCCAGTTGCAGGATAGGTTGAACATGTTTGACCTGTGGTTGTATCGCAAGCTCATCAACGTGCATCTCAGGCAAAGAAAGGTGAATGCACATCGTAGATGTTTTGTCCCATTCGAATGCAAAATGGCCTAAAACAATACCAAGCATAGCTGACTCACTATGACATTGCCGATCTTTGACACGTGGAGCAATACATTTGGCATAAGTTGATTCCTTCACAAGGACTTGATTAGAGTTTGTTTCACTTTTTTCCTTTGCTAACTTTAGTTCGATTGCCAGGATATGACTAGGATTTTTTTCCCATGAAAAACATGTAGCTTACTTGCTCGGTTTCAATCTCAAAGAGGAAGTATTACCATTCACATCATCGTCAATGTTGTGCAATTACATGAAAATATAATTAAGTTAAGTCACACCCACTCTGGATAAGTAGATATGTTTAATATATGCTAGATAGCAAGTGCAAAAGTATTAATGTTTCTTGGTTTTTCAAATCTTTAACGGTAAAATTTTAGGATCTAACTCCACGCTGTGGTTGAGGAAAAAATAGACAAATCTAACCCAACGGTTGAGATTAAGTTTCAACATATCACAAAAGTTATTTGATTATCGTAAACTTTAACGAGGCGAAGTATTATACTATAGAATTTGTAATAAGAAAATTAATAATGTCAACTAGCAATGTGGGCTTTCCTTTGGTGGCAAAAAGTAGGAAAGGTTTCGATCATCTTCTTATCTAGATAGTTTTAGTTTCTATTTATTATAATTTAATTTGGCTATGTATTATTATTTTTAAAATTTAACATTAAATAATATATTTTGTTTTCCAACCCCAAGCTTCAAAGCTTGTATCTGCCATTGATTATTATCAACGAAGCCTTTAAAAAGTGAGTTTTACTACAATCATAATAAAATATAAATTCTACTTCATATCTGTAATATTCTACGTCTGTCCAACGTTGTAATTCCCTAAAGCACTAGTGTCTATCCAACGTGGGAATTAGAAAAACGAGGTCTTCTTACTAAAAAAGTTTGGTTTTACCATTGACAGTTCAATGTGTAATTAGGTTAGAAATAAATTAAATGATACATGGCCATGAGCTACAAGCCTAAGAAAGGGAAAAGAAGAGTAGACAAGAAGAGTAGAAAAATCTAAAATAGAGTGAAATATTAATGATATAAGCTATTTTAGTAAAAGTATCTAAAATATGTATATATAGTCGTTGGATCAAATTAATTTTAGCAATCCATTTGGGATGAACACTAGTATAAATAGGGATGTAGTTGACTCACCTTGTTACTTGGGTATATAACAAAGAGTGAGGTGAAGGTGTGAGTTTCTTCGTTATAAATTTTCTCTTCTAAATAATAATAAAATATGTATTGGATAAGCTACGAAATCAAAACTTATTAAATAAACAACATGATACTAGAAAATACTAGATAGCTAACAAACACGTCTTAGAAAATGCATACAAAAAGTTTGTGTTATTCTATCACTACGAAACTGTTGATCATGTGAGTATGTTTTCTATTAGTTACGATTTAGGGTTTGACATAGATTACGATTTCGGGTTTGTAATCCATTAAGATTATGGTTTCTTGTGATCAACAAAGTGATGGTTTTTTTATACGGACATCGTTTCTGATTTTAATATGTTTCTTTTTCAGTTAGTATTTCAAGTTCAAATCGGAAATCTCTACACGGGCTTCATTGAACTCAATTCCGCATAAAAATATACTTCATTTACATGTGCATCAAAATATATTGAACTTAATGAATAGATGTTTGAACCATATAATAATGTATAATAACGTAGATGTTTCAGAAGTAAAATCAAATATAGAAGAGAACGACAAAAAAAGAAAAGAAAAAAGTAAAAGCAACATCTACATTGGCTTGTAGCACATCTTGTTCATCAATACAAGCAGATGATTCCTCAGATTCATAACTCTTTTCAAGTAGGATGAGGAACATGATGTGAAGGTTAGTTGATGCGAACTGAATTGTTTACTATTTTTCAGTATAATGTGTGCCAATTAACTATAAGAATGGACATTTTGTAGGTAACTAGGTGGAAAAATCAATACCTTACAAAATCGCTTCTTAAACAAAAGAGAGAGCTGCGAAAATTCAAAAAGGAGATTGTGCATCATTTTACAGAGTTTTAAACCCCTGACTTTGTACGGGTGAAGCGTGATCCAGTTGCTTTGAAAAGCAAAACTTGTGTTGTAAAGGAACAAGAACTTGAAAGGGCTCTTGATGATTTTCCTCCTATGGCTGTATGTTTGATGCATTTAAACATTTTATTACTGACCTTATTTCCTTGGAATTGTAAATGCTGTTGCTCACTCTGATTTTCCAGAATGCCAATGCTCAAGAAGAGAGTTCTGAATCTGATTAATCATCTGCTTATATCGATGAACAGGATGTGCAACAAGCTAACTCTGATTCAGGTGATGATCTTTGTAATAATTTTGTGATGTTTTATGATTTGAAATTTTTATAGAACTGTGACAGGTAACTGCTTTTATTCTTTTGATGCAGATGGGGAATGGTTCTAATGAGTAGAAGAAGTAGGGAGAGCATACGAACTGTGCTTTGTTATAAGCCAGCTTTTTGTATTCAAGTTTATAATTGGAGACAAACAACTGTATTTTTGTCAAGGATTCCATGATCGGAATTAGGAATAAGCATCATTTGTCTATTCTGTTATTTGATCAGAAAATATAGGCATTCTCTAACCTTTTTTAGGAATTAGGAATTAGCATCATTCTATATGCATTCATCAGAAAATACAGCACAATGTACATCCATGAAAATGTGACGATGGTAAGCCTCAATCGGAATCTCATGTCCTCTTATTTAGTATAGAACATATACTATTTGCGACTTCTCTAAAGAACCAAAGGTGTCGCTTTCAACTGTTTTTAAATGAATAATGGCATAACTTTCAGTTATTATTAAATTGGTCGTATCAAATTTGAATTAGTATTTGAAGCGAAATTTTGTATTAATTAAAACATTATTTTTTCATTTTGAGCCAAAGTCAAATGTAAAGAGTTAGTATTTCTATTATTGTAATTTTTTGAAACCACCTTTGGGATATTCGTTCTATACCATTAGTTAATCTTTCCATCTCGCATCTTAATATAAAATGTAAAAAATTTCAATTATGTGTCAAAAATCATAGAGTTGGGTTAAATTATGTCAAAGCACAATGTTTTGTTCATGTTCTTGTAGGGATTGAACTTGGTCTTCAATTATGTTTATGCAGTTGGGATTGAACACGAAGAAGAAACTAAATTGGATGAATCAGGGGTAAAAATGCTTCATTAAAGTGACGGGTTCAAGTATATAAAAGAAAATCCTATTATAATATACCTAACATCGGAACTTACGGTAGGCGACCATAGAAGAAATAAGGAAGAAATGATACATCTTGCTGTCACAGAAAATAATCTTTGTCGTACGCCGAGTTCAGATGCTGGAAACTGTAAACCAACTAGAGAAAAGAAGTGAGTTCATTTGTTTAATTTTTTCACATGGTTCTTAATATTTGCACCTTCTTTTTCGCAGATAGAATTAGAAATGAATATTTAATATTTGCACATTTTTCACAGAGAACAGAAACAGCCATACAAACAAAGCTTACTCCATGAAAATATACCAGGTATATTTTATCTAGATTTCAAAACAAAATGAAATACAAGTGACAGAAATACACATGCACACATGCAATTATGGGAGATTTGAAACAACGGGCTGATGAAATAGAGCAAGCAAAACTGCATATTAAAAATAAATGAGTCGACTGTATTTCTGCGGCTACTTTAATAGATTATCAACAGAGCTTACTCTTGGCAACATTTGATAGACTAGTTTCAGAAAGGGTGGGCTCCATTAGGAGAATTTCCAAAAAAAGTGATGAAAGATTTAAGAGCAAAAATGGTATCAATATTTAAACATTAAGAGCAAATCATACAAAAAGTACAACTTTTTTGAATAGTGTCGGTGAAAATCAAGATGTATAAAACCACTTAATGGAGGAGGATGATGAAAACAACGTGAAGGAACACATCCAATTGAGCCAACCAAGTCCAAAAAAATATGAGCATCACCAAGACCACCTACACATTCTAGACCCAGAGAACACTTGTGATGACGAGACAACTAATGGCCATGAGGAGACATATTGGAATTACGCTCTTTGTTGTGAATTGTTTGCGTGGACGACATAGTGATGGAATTTATTAGAAAAGAAATGGTTTGTAATGCCGATACATCCAAATTAGATGGAATGTTGACTCGATAAAAAGAAGGGTTAATTGCAGTAAACCACCATTATAATATGGTATTTTGCAGTAAACCACCATTATAAAAACTTTTTTCGAAACGAGTATATTATAACATCGCCGTTAACAGAAAACCACCAATTTAACTTTTCCGTTAGAAATTGTAAAACACGCGCCATACGACGCGTGGGTATATAACTTTAATTCAGACAATTTCAAAAAACCACCATTATAATGTCATGTTTTGCAGAAAACCACCATTATAATGTCTTGTTTGCAAAAAACCTCCCCTATAATACGTATTTACAGAAAACCACCTCTATAAATAGATCCGTTAGCATTTCACCACCTCGAAACTATTCCGTTACTATTCCATTAGATAAATTATTAAAAAATTAAGCATATTATAATAATTTTAAATAAATTTAGTTTTTAAAAATAAAATAAATTAAATTAAATTTCAGTATATTTAATTAAAATTCATAGTATTTAATTAGGAATCATTATGTATATTTAATAAGAAATTTTTTATAAAAAATGGAAAACCTTCAAATATTATACTTTTAATTTAAATAAAACATTTTACTTAGAAAAAAAATCAAATATTATACTTACGAAATTATTAATATTAAAAATATATTCATCATTAGTTCATTAAATGATGTAATTAATGTGTAAATCAAAATATTCAAATCATATGGTTTATGAAATTATATTATGTTTCATCAAATTAGTGTATTATTTCATAAATCATGCAATATAAATATTTTGGTTCATGAAATAGTGTATTATGGTTCATGGACTTTAAATTTGTTATATCCTGAAATAATATTTAATATCATTAATTCATGAAATAATGTAATATATTTCATGAAATATAATGGGTTAGGGATTAAAATTAAAAGTTAATAGAGTATATAATATTAAAATAATTAATATACGATTACATGTTTTTTGATAGGGATCACATGTTTTTTCTTGATAGCGATTACATGTTTGAATAGATCCTATATTATGTTGCATAAATGATTCTTAAATTAAATGATTCTTAAATAAACCCTTCAATTTTTTATAAATTTTTTCTTATTAAATATACATAAATGATTCTTAAATCAAATGCTGTGGATTTTAATTAAATATACTGAAATTTAATTTAATTATTTTTTTAAAAAATAAATTTATTTAAAATTATTATAATATGTTTAGTTTTTTAATAATTTATCTAACGGAATAGTAACAGGAGGTGGTGAAATGCTAACGGAGCTATTTATAGAGGTGGTTTTCTGTAAATACGTATTATAGGGGTGATTTTCTGTAATTACCCCTATTATAGGGGTGGTTTTCTGGAATTTACCTTACACAAAAATCTCAGTTCATGTGTCGCTTCGTTGATGTGAAGAGTATACCAAAGGAAAGATTTATTTGTGATACGATGTTTTCACTGGATGGAGATCCACAGTAAGCATTCTTTTTCATCATTGTGAATAATTGTCAACTCCTTAAAAGCTTAGCCTTAGGGGCTTACTCTAAGCGTGGTGGAAATGTTTCACTATTGTAAAGTTCAGGTACAAGCTAGACTTACACGTTACACATTCTACAACCTGCTATTTACTCTAAACTCAAGTGAACATATTTCAAACTCCTCGTCGATAAGTACTAACCTTCTACCAGTTAACCACCAGATTTGTTCTCCTACTTGTCTCTTCTTCATCTCGTGAACAACTCGTACTTAGCACCGTAATGCAGACGTCAACACACGCTCTATTGCAATAACAATTCGTTTTAGGTCTGTAGCAAGCTTAACTCAGCACACCCCTTCCTACAATCTTGATAGAGTGCTTTTGTACGCTACTTTAAGTCTGTTACACTGCTTATATTCTAACACATTTTAGTATAAGATTACGCTTTTGGTGTAGTTTTGTATTACAGGCTTATTAGAAGAGTTAGAACAAAAACGCAACAAGAAGGCTGAAATTCGGAACAAAAGGCAATAAGGTTACAACAAAGGACAAAAGACCACGAGCGTGCGAGCACTATGGCGCGCGAGTAAGGGTCGCGCAGTAGACAGCAAAACGGTGACGTTAGCAGACAGCGAAATACCAGGAGCGATGACGTCATCACGCGCAAAGAATATTTCTAAGTTCAGTTTTTGGAGATCAAATATTTCCTAAGCTGATTTTTAGAGATAAAGATGATTTCCAACAGATATTCTTGCCTAAATATTCGTGGAAACCCTAGAAGGCAAGAATATAAATACAAGCTTCATGGAAATCACAGGGGCGCGATTTTGAAGAGAAGAGTAGAATTCCGGCCGAGCCGTGCGCGCGAGCTGTCACACAAGCCTGACGACGCACCACTCAGATTTGTTTTGTTATTTTAGTTGTTCCATAATTATTCTTGAGATGTATTCACTCAGTATGAGTAGCTAAACTCACTGAATTCGGTTTGGATTTGAATCTATGAATTATATGTTTTGAGGTCTTGTTCTTAATTTGCATGATAAAGTTTAGTATTATTATTCCGAACTCAATTGCATGATAATTAGGTTAGACAATTAAGCGAAGCCTTGCACCGCAGACTTAGTTGTAGAATCTGTTATCTATAGTTAAACTATCAGAAGTACGTGACTGTGAATGATAGGAGTAACACTAGAATAGGCAATAGCTACCTTGACCGGATTCGTTATTAACTAGACTAGGTTGAATAATAATATCATACGGACCTTGACCGTAATGTATGTGTAGGTTATTAAGCTGTGACAGGACCTTAACTTACGTGAACACTACATCATGTATCTTTAGTGACCGAGGATAAACATAGAAATTCATAGTGAAGAATCTGAACCGAGCTCATCTCTTGCATCTTTATTTACACCTTTTATACTTGCTGTCTGTGTGTGCGCCAGTTATACTTGCGCAACATTTTTCTTTCTTTTTCTTATTTCCACTCACAACCCCAATCTTTAGTTTGTAGTTAAAAGGCGACTTCTCACCGTTCCCTGTGGATTCGACCCCAGCTTACCAAGACTATACTAGTAGGAGAGCCGGGACAAATTTGCAGCACTCAACGACGTGCTCGTCAAATTTTGGCGCCGTTGCCGGGGAACGGCTAGAGAAGTTTTCTTTTCTTTTTCTTTATTATTTACTTTTTAATTTCTTATATAAGAATCCAAAAAAAAATTAGTTACGTTTAATTTTGCTATTGTTTTTGTTTTGTATGGAAGATTTTGGTGAGAATAGTGTAATCGGCAGAAGAAGAGAGACTCCAGACGCGCCAGTGCGCAACGCCGAGAACATCTTAGCTCGCCTACACCCAGCTGAACTTGAGGAAATCAGAAGAGAAGTACGCAGGGATTTAAAATTCAGAATGGACGCGGAATTACCAAGGAATGACAACCTGCCTCTGAACAACATGGATGTACGCGCGCCGCCACCTGTTGCGCGCGTACCTGCTCAACCTGTGGCGCGACGCACCATCAAAGAGATGTCGGCTCCCCAAGCCGTTAACCAACCCTGGTGCATCGTGCTACCTCCAGATGGACACTTCGAGCAGCGAACTCAGCTTGTTCACTACATACCAAAATTCTATGGTATGGCCAGTGAAAACCCAGTTAAGCACGTACGAGAGTTCGCGGCTATCTGTGAGAATATGAGGAATGGGAACAAGGACCCAGAGTTGCTGAAGTTAAGAGCTTTCCCATTCTCACTTTGTGATTCAGCTCGACAATGGTTGATGGGGCTAGCACCGGGATCGATAAGGACGTGGCCCGAGTTGCAGGAACGGTTCTTGGATAAGTTCTACCCTGCAGCCAAGGTATCACTACTCAGAAGAGAGCTAGCCGCGCCAAAGCAGTTGCACGGAGAGTCATTGTCCGAGTACTATGAGCGGTTCAGGGAACTTGAAGCGAACTGCTACAATCATGGACTCCCGCAACATGTGCTGATAGAGAACTTCCTAAATGGATTAACTGAGATGGAACTCAGGTTGCTGAATGCTTGCGCTGGAGGCAATGTGAGGAACATGTACCCGGAGGATGTTTGGAAGTTAATAGAGGATACGGCCGATCAAGTTAGATATCAGGTTTCCTTGGAAAACAACCGTGCTAGATCTCTGCATCAAGTGGATGTCACTGGAGAGATTAAAGAATTAAAGGACATGATGCAGAAACTGATGATGAAACAGAGCACCGATACAAGACCCTGCGAATTCTGTCACGCCACAGACCATCTGACAGACGCATGCCCCTCCCTATTTGAAGAACACGCAGATGTTAATGCCGTAGGAGGATGGAATAATGGTCAGGCTAGGCAAGGACAGCCTAGATTTGGATTAGCTGAGAACGGATTTAGTTGGAAGAAAGAGCAGAATTTCCAAAGACCGCGCGCTGACTGGCGCGCGCAACCGAATGCAACCGAAGAAAGAGCAGAATCTCCAAAGACCTTACGCACCAGTAACTTCCTACAACCCACCACACAGACGCACTGAAGGGCAAACGCAGAATACTCAACCACCCAAGAAGTCATTAGAGAAATTGTAGGTCAGTTGGTTGAGACAGTGCGAAGGAATGAAGAGCAGAATGATAAAAGGTTTAGTTTTGGGCCCATGTAGTTTTGGGCCATGCATGCATATAGGCTTTTTGTACTATAAATATGTGATGTGGGGTTCATTTTGTGTTACATTTCATTTTCAACTTATCTCACTAAACACAAAAACCCAAAGCCACCAAAGCCACCACCGACCGCCGCCACTGCCGCCGCGCCGCCGCCGCCGTCAAACCCATAATTTCATGATTTTCGGCCAGAACGTAGATCTCAGTGCAAGTAATCTACTGTTCAAATTTCAGTACATTTGGATTAGTTTTGGTGTACCAATTGTCCAGTGAGAGTTTAGATCTAGATCTGCATAGTGCACGCGCGTGACAGGACATGCGCGCCAAATAAGGATTGTTCAGTATTTTTCTTGCTTGCTATTATGTCGATCTGCAGAGACCAGTCTGAGAAATTGGATTTTGAGCTTAAGTATAGGATGTACAGTAGGTGTGAGATTTCGCCTACGGTTTTTGTTGATGAAGAGTTTCTGCGCGAGATGAGGTTATATGAGGACGTGCACGCAGCATTTGCCGCGACTGGATGGGCATCGTTCATGGAACTCAGCTCAGATACTGACGTGGAGGATATATTGGAGTCCCTCGCGTCTTATGAGGGACTAGCTAATTGGATTCGGTACCGCCACAGGGGCGTATACTACGAGGCCGCGCCTCACAGTTCGGCGCAGTTATGGGATTGGATAGGAAGCCCGGGGCTGAGGTGGACGAGCACACTGATCAAGAGGCCTGGGACGATTGGACGGACGACAGTAAGCCGTATGCAGGAGGAAGAAGCCTTGGAACTGAATTGTTGGATCCAAGGATGTTCTATCTTCAAAGGCTGATTTCTCACTCCATACTCGGGCGCTACAATGGATCACAACGCCCAGGATTGATGGACATGGAGATCCTCAAGGGTCTCTACTATGGGAAGAAGGTGCGCTACACGCGCCTGCTCACTAGCTACTGGGAAGCGGTGAGCATGAAGGGCCCGCTGCTTTGTGGAGGATTGATCACGCACTTCTTACGTGCGCTGCATATGGAACCATGGCTTGAGGAACACACGATCGTAAGGGCTGAGTTTCTGACGTGCCAGAAGATGCGTCTGTATAAGGGTAGTAAGATCCGCGCAGATGGGACAGCCTATTGGAGCTACAGGCCCGGTTTAGAGAGTTACAGAGCGGCGCCAGTTGAGGATGCGCCAGAGCCTGTGGCGCCGAGAAGGAACAAGCGCCAGACAGGGCGTGCGCGAGCTGAGTTCAGCACACAAGGCAATGGTGCACAAGTGCAGATTGATGAGCGCTGGGAGTTCAACGCCCAGTGTGTGATGGATTATGTAGCACCCCAGGGTGCTAACTTGGACTTGACGCCACCCAGAGGATGGCGTGCGGGTGACCCGATCCTGGAAGAGTATGCACTGCTGGATGAAGATCCAATTGAAGAGCTCTCCCGGTCTTTTTCTACATCATTCTAAAAGTTTGTAATCGGTGTATGAAATTATCGGTGGCTGACTTATTTGAACTGTTGCTTTAAAACTCGTGTATTTTAATTGTCATTATGTTATGTACGGCGTTTTAATGCAACTGGTGTGTGACTTATTTCGGCGGTGTGGTTAAATTCTGGTTTGTGATCGGTGCAAATTGCTATATGTGCATGCATTACTATTGCCTTCTTTACTACTTGTGCATAACGTGAGGACACGTTTTTGTTTAAGTGTGGGGGGTAGTAGTACATCTATCTTTGGAGTAGTTTAGATTTTTTTTCGTTTTTAGGATAAATTTTTCATTTTTAATTTAGTCTAGACAAACTGAATATGAACATCTCAAGAGGTAATTGTGCGCGAGAAACACTGGCTTGCGCGACCTGTGTGCGTACTCGCGCACCTGTGCTAATTTGTGCACATATGACATAGTCTGATTTTTTGTTAATTTTTTCAAATTTTGTGTATCTCTTGAGTGGAATAACGAGGGATGTGGAGCTGATAGAAACGTCCTAGAGAAGCAGTCGACCGAACGAAGCTTGAGGATCGGTTGTATGGTTATGAGTATTCGTGGAGGTTGGTACTCCGCGGTCAAAGGATAAAAGAGCAAGCTCAGTCACGCAGATGCCAAAGGCAGAAACCCTAATGGCGTGACGAGACGGGAAAATAGACCGTCTTCGCTGAAGTTAGTCGCTCAGGAAGAGGCGCGCGGTTGCAAACGCGTGCCTGACTTGCGCGCGACTGGTCAGAAGCGAGAGCGGGGCTTAGTTCCATAGCTGCTATCCGAAGGCCATGATTGGAAACCGCTCTAGGGAAGAATAATATCCGGACCAGAAAGTATTCGATTCAAAAGTGAAAGCTCAAAAGGCCGAAAAAATGAAAAGAAGAAATTGTGCAACAAAAGAGTTATCATCTGTCCGTGAAACAAACAGTGAAGCGTCAAAGACGTGAAGCTCAGAAACCCTAAGACGCGGATCAATCACGTATCAAAGAAACCGAATACAAATAACCATGCAATCGCAACTCAAGAAGAATTCGGTGACCGGTGCTTGAAAAAGACTATCTCCCAATCATCCGAATTGATATGCATTCCATAAGAGAGATAACACAAGCTTTGAATTAATGACTTAAATAAGTGACGAGCACGTCGTTGAGTGCTACAAATTTGTCCCGGCTCTCCTACTAGTATAGTCTAGGTAAGCTGGGGTCGAATCCACAGGGAACGGTGAGAAATCTCCTTTCAACTACAAACTAAGATTGGGGTTGTGAGTAAAAACAAGAAAAAGAAAAGGAGACTGCAGCGCAAGTGTAACTGGCGCACACACAGACAACAAGTATAAAAGATGTAAGTAAATATGCCAGAGATGAGCTCGGTTCAGATTCTTCACTATGAATTTCTATGTTTATCCTTGGTCACTAGAGATACATGATATACTGTTCACGTAGGTTAAGGTCTTGTCACAGCTTAATAACCTACACATACATTCCGGTCAAAGTCCGTATGATATTATTACTCAATCTAGTCTAGTCAATAACGAATCCGGTCAAGGTAGCTACTGCCTATTCTAGTGTTACTCCTATCATTCACAGTCACGTACTTCTGATAGTTTAACTATAGATAATAGATTCTACAACTAAGTCTGCGGTGCAAGGCTTCGCTTAATTGTCTGACCTAATTATCATGCAATTGAGTTCGGAATAATAATACTAAACTTTATCATGCAATTTAAGAGCAAGACCTCAAAACATATCATTCATAGATTCAAATCCAAATCGAATTCAGTAAGTTAGCTAGACATACTGAATGAATACATCTCAAGAATAATTATATGACAACTAAAATAACAAAACAAATCTGATGTGGTGCGTCAGCAGGCTCGCGTGACAGCTCGGGCACACAATCTGTCCGGAATTCTGCTTTCTTCCTTCTGCGCCGTGTCCAGCTCTCTCTAAGTACGCTTTTTGTGATTTCCATGAAGCTTTATATTTATAGTCTTGCCTCCTAGGGTTTCCTCGAATATTTAGGCAAGACTATTGACGAGCACGTCGTTGAGTGCTGCAAATTTGTCCCGACTCTCCTTACTAGTATAGTATTGGCAAGCTGGGGTCGAATTGGGGTTGTGCGTGAGAACAATTAAAAGAAAGAAAAACTGCTGCGCAAGTACAACTGGCGCACACACAGACAGTAGGTATAAAAGATGCAAATAACTATGCTAGAGATGAGCTCGGTTCAGATTCTTCACTATGAATTCTATGTTTGTCCTTGGTCGCTAAAGGTACATGATATAATTGTCCACGTAGGTTAAGGTCCTGTCACAGCTTAATAACCTACACATACATTCCGGTCAAAGTCTGTATGATATTATTACTCAATCTAGTCTAGTCAATAACGAATCCGGTCAAGGTAGCTACTGCCTATTCTAGTGTTACTCCTATCATTCACAGTCACGTACTTCTGATAGTTTAACTATAGATAATAGATTCTACAACTAAGTCTGCGGTGCAAGGCTTCGCTTAATTGTCTAACCTAATTATCATGCAATTGAGTTCGGAATAATAATACTAAACTTAATCATGCAAATTAAGAACAAGACCTCAAAACATATTATTCATAGATCAAATCCAAACCGAGTTCAGTGAGTTTAGCTACTCATACTGATGAATACATCTCAAGAATAATTATAAGACAACTAAAATAACAAGACAAATCTGTATGTGCGTCGTCAGGCTCGCGTGACAGCTTGTGCGCGGATCTCGCCGGAATTCTGCTCTGCGCCGTCAGCTCTCTCTAATCGCTCTCTTGTGATTTCCATGAAGCTTTGTATTTATAGCCTTGCCTCCTAGGGTTTCCACGAATATTTAGGCAAGGATATCTGTAGGAAATCATCTATATCTCTAAAAATCAGCTTAGGAAATATTAAATCTCCAAAAACTGAACTTAGAAATATTCTTCGCGCGTGATGACGTCATCTCCGAATATCTCGCTGTCTGCTGACGTCACCGTTTTGCTGTCTTCTGCGCGACCCACACTCGCGCGCCATAGTGCTCGCGCGCTAGTGGTCTTCTGTCCTTGTTGTCAAGTTGTTGTCTTTTGTTCTGGAATTCAGCCTTCTTGTTGCGTTTTTGTTCTAACTCTTTTTAGACCTGAATACAAAACTACACCAAAAGCGTAATCTTATACTGAAATATGTTAGAATATGAGCATGTAAAGGACTTAAAGTAGCGTACAACTGCTCTATCAAATCCCCCACACTTACTCTTGTTCGTCCCTGAACAAGTCGGCTTCCTTACCTTTGTGTAACTGCACGCGTGAATATTGGACTTACTGCGCACATGTCTGCGCCACCCTCACAACCTGCGCAACTGTGATATACAACAAAACTGATTTAGTATTAATTCAAACCTTGTGTTACCTCTCTTGTGGAATGCATATCAATTCGGATGATTGGGAGATAGTCCTGTTTAAGCACCGGTCACCGAATTCTTCTTGATTGCGATTGCATGGTTATTCGTATTCGCTTTCTTTGGTACGTGATTGATCCGCGTCTTAGGGTTTCTGAGCTCTACGTCTTTGACGCTTTACTGTTTGTTCTCGGAGATTGATAACTTTTGTTGCAACTTTTTTCTTTTCATTGTTTCGGCCTTTTGAGCTTTAACTTTGAATTGAATACTTTTTCTGGTCCGGATCTTATTTCCCTAGAACGGCTTCCAATCATGGCCTTCGGATAGCAGCTATGGAACCACGCCCCGCTCTCGCTTCTGATCAGTGCGCGCAAGTCAGGCCACGCGTTTGCAACCGCGCGCCCCTTCCTGAGCAACTAACTTCCACGAAGACGGTCTGTTTTTCCGTCTCGTCACGCTTAGGGTTTCGCCTTCGGCATCTGCGTGACTGAGCTTGCTCTTATTCCTTTGACCGCGAAGTACCAACCTCCACGAATACTCATAACCATGCAACCGATCCTCAAGCTTCGTTCGATCGACTGCTTCTCTAGGACGTTTCTATCAACTCCACATCCCTCGTTATTCCACTCAAGAGATACACAAAATTCGAAAAAATTATCAAAAATCAGAATATGTCATATAAGCAAAATTACCTCAGGTGCGCGAGTACGCACACAGGTCGCGCACGCCAATGTTTCTCGCGCGCAATTACCTCTTGAGATGTGTTCATGTTCGGTTTGTTTAAACAAAAAAACGAAAAATTTATCCTAAAAACGAAAAAATTCCTACTCCTAAGATAGTGTACTACTACCCCCCCACACTTAAACAAAAACGTGTCCTCACGTTATGCACAAGTAGTAAAGAAGGCAATAGTAATGCATGCATGTCAATAGCACAATTCAGATCATAGCCATCCACCAATTATTGAAACACCGATTAATTTAAAACACCATTTAAAACATAACGATAATTAAAACAAGTGTTTTAAAAACAGTTCAAAACAACCACCAATATTCATTACACCGATCAAAAATTTAAAACGAAGTAGAAAATGACCGGGAGAGTTCTTCGATTGGGTCTTCGCCCTGCAAGTGCATACTCTCCGGGATCGGGTCTCCAGCGTGCCAGCCTCTAGGTGGCGTCAAGTCCAAGTTGGCACCCTGTGGTGCCACATACTCCATAACACGCTGAGCGTTGAACACCCAGCGCTGTCAACTAATACTGTGCGCCACTTCCTTGCGCTGGACTCTGCTTGCGCACGCTCTGATCGGCGCCTGCTCCTTCTCGGCGCCACTGGCTCTGCGCCACAACCTCTGGCGCAGCCCTGATGTTCTCTAGTCCGCGCCTGTAGCTCCAATACGCGGTTCCATCCGCGCGCACCTTGATTCCTTTGTACAGGCGCATCTTCTGGCGCGTCAGTACTGCCCGTACAATTGTGTGTTCTTCCAGCCAAGGCTCCATATGTAACGCACGCAGGAAGTGCGTGATCAGTCCTCCACAGAGCAGGGCCCTTCATACTCACGGCCTCCCAGTAGCTGGTGATCAAGCGCGTGTAGCGCACCTTCTTTCCTAGTAGAGACCCTTGAGGATCTCCATATCTAGTAGTCCGGGCCGCTGATCCATTGTAGCGGCCTATGATGGAGTGGGAGATGAGCCTCTGAAGATAGAACATCTTCGGATCTAACAACTCAGTGCCGAGGCTCCTTCCTCCGGCATACGGCTTGCTGCCGTCAGTCCAATCGTCCCAGGCTTCCTGGTCCGTGTGTTCATCACCTCTGCGCCAGGCATGCGCGCCAGTCCCATGACTGCGCCAAACTGTGATGGCGCGGCCTCGTAGTACACGCCCCTGTGGCGGTACCTGATCCGATCTGCTAGTCCTTCGTACGACGCGAGGAACTCCAATGTATCCTCCACGTCAGTGTCTGAGCTGAGTTCCATGAACGATGCCCATCCAGTAGCGGCAAAGGCAGCATGCACTTCTTCATAGAGCCCCATCTCATGAAGGAACTCCTCATCCACAAAAACCGTAGGCAAAATTTCACACCTACTGTACAGCCTGTGCTTAATCTCGAAATCCAGTTTCTCCGATTGATCCACACAAATAGACATTGTTCAAAGCAAAAACAAAGCACGGACTGACTAAACTGGCGGCGTGTCCTGTCACGCGCGTGCACGGTGCAGATCTAGATCTAAACTTCTACTGAACAATTGAGATACCAAAACTAATCCAATTGCACTGAATTTTGAACAGTAGAATACCTGCACCGAGATCTACGTTCTGACCAAAATCTCGAAATTCTGGGTTGGGCGGCGGTGGTGGCGCGGCGGCAGTGGCGGCGGTCGGCGGTGCCTATTCTAGTGTTACTCCTATCATTCACAGTCACGTACCTCTGATAGTTTAATTATAGATAATAGATTCTACAACTAAGTCTGCGGTGCAAGGCTTCGCTTAATTGTCTAACCTAATTATCATGCAATTGAGTTCAGAATAATAATACTAAACTTAATCATGCAAATTAAGAATAAGACCTCAAAACATATTATTGATAGATCAAAATCCAAACCGAGTTCAGTGAGTTTAGCTACTCATGCTGATTGAATACATCTCAAGAATAATTATAAGACAACTAAAATAGCTAGACAAATCTGTATAGTGCGTCGGCAGGCTCGCGTGACAGCTTGTGCGCGTGATCTCGCCGGAATTCTGCTCTGCGCCGTCAGCTCTCTCTAAAATCGTTTTCTTGTGATTTCCATGAAGCTTGATATTTATAGTCTTGCCTCCTAGGGTTTCCATGAATATTTAGGCAAGGATATCTGTAGGAAATCATCTATATCTCTAAAAATCAGCTTAGGAAATATGTAATCTCCAAAAACTGAACTTAGAAATATTCTTCGCGCGTGATGACGTCATCGCTTCGGATATCTCGCTGGCTGCTGACGTCACCGCTTTGCTGTCTTCTACGCGACCCACACTTGCGCGCCATAGTGCTCGCGCGCTAGTGGTCTTCTGTCCTTGTTGTCAAGTTGTTGTCTTTTGTTCTGGAAATCAGCCTTCTTGTTGCGTTTTTGTTCTAACTCACCTTTTAGACCTGAGATACAAAACTACACCAAAAGCGTAATCTTATACTGAAATATGTTAGAATATGAGCAATGTAAAGGACTTAAAGTAGCGTATAACTGTGCTCTATCAACTATCTGTAGGAAATCTTCTTTGTCTCTAAAAATCAGCTAAGGAAATTTTTGATCTCCAAAACCGAACTTAGAAATATTCTTTGCGCGTGATGACGTCATCGCTCCGAGTGTTTCGCTGTCTGCTGACGTCACCGTTTTGCAGTCTTCTGCGAGACCCTCACTCGCACGCCATGGTGCTCGCGCGCCAGTGGTCTTTTGTTCTTTGTTGTCAAGTTGTTGTCTTTTGTTCCGAAATTCAGCCTTCTTGTTGCGTTTTTATTCTAACTCTTCTAATCAGCCTATAATACAAAACTACACCAAAAGCGTAATCTTATACTAAAATATGTTAGAATATAAGCAGTGTAACGGACTTAAAGTAGCGTACAAAAGCACTCTGTTTGCACACTTTGTAACGAACAGATTGTTACATACTTTGTTTGCACGATTTCTTCTTTTCATTGTTTCGGCCTTTTGAGCTTTAACTTTGAATTGAATACTTTTCTCTCTCTGGTCCGGGTCTATTGTTCTTCCTTAGAACGGTTTCCAATCATGGCCTTCGGATAGCAGCTATGGAACCACGCCCCGCTCTCGCTTCTGACCAGTCGCGCGCAAGTCAGGCCACGCGTTTGCAACCGCGCGCCCCTTCCTGAGCGACTAACTTCAACGAAGACGGTCTGTTTCCCGTCTCGTCACGCCATTAGGGTTTCTGCCTTTGGCATCTGCGTGACTGAGCTTGCTCTTTTATCCTTTGACCGCGGAGTACCAACCTCCACGAATACTCATAACCATACAACCGATCCTCAAGCTTTGTTCGGTCGACTGCTTCTCTAGGATGTTTCTATCAGCTCCACATCCCTCGTTATTCCACTCAAGAGATACACAAAATTTGAAAAAATTAACAAAAAATCAGACTATGTCATATATGCACAAATTAGCACAGGTGCGCGAGTACACACACAGGTCGCGCAAGCTAGTGTTTCTCGCGCACAATTACCTCTTGAGATGTTCATATTCAGTTTGTCTAGACTAAATTAAAAACGAAAAAATTTATCCTAAAAACGAAAAAAAATCTAAACTACTCCTAAGATAGATGTACTACTACCCCCCCACACTTAAACAAAAACGTGTCCTCACGTTATGCACAAGTAGTAAAGAAGGCAATAGTAATGCATGCACATTTAGCAATTTGCACCGATCATAATTCAGAATATGGCCACACCGCCGAAATAAGTAACACACCGGTTGCATTAAAACGCCGTACATAACATAATGACAATTAAAATACACGAGTTTTAAAGCAACAGTTCAAATAAGTCAGCCACCGATAATTTCAGACACCGATTACAAAACACTTAGAACGATGTAGAAAAAGACCGGGAGAGCTCTTCAATTGGATCTTCATCCTGCATTGCATACTCTTCCGGGATCAGGTCGCCCGCACGCCATCCTCTGGGTGACGTCAAGTCTAAGTTAGCACCCTGGGGTGCTACATAATCCATCACACGCTGGGCGTTGAACTCCCAGCGCTCATCAATCTGCACTTGTGCACCACTGCCTTGTGCGTTGGACTCAGCTCGCGCACGCTCAGATCTGCGCCTGCTCCTTCTGGGCGCCACAGGCTCTTGCGCCTCTACCTCTGGCGCAGGTCTGGCATTCTCCAACCCGGGCCTGTAGCTCCAATATGCGGTACCATCCACGCGAATCTTTATCCCCTTATACAGACGCATCTTCTGGCGCGTTGGTACTCAGTCCGTACAATAGTATGCTCCTCAGCCCATGGTTCCATATGCAGCGCACGCAGAAAGTGCGTGATCAAGCCTCCACATAGCAGCGGGCCCTTCATGCTTACCGCTTCCCAGTAGCTGGTGAGCAGGCGCGTGGGTGCTGTGATCCATTGTAGCGCCCGAGTATGGAGTGAGAAATCAGCCTTTGAAGATAGAACATCTTCGGATCCAACAATTCAGTTCCGAGGCTTCTTCCTCCTTCATAAGGCTTACTGCCGTCTGTCCAATCGTCCCAGGCCTTCCGACGAGTGCTTTGTTTAACATCGTTAGCTCGACGCAAATGTGCACTCATGGCGCACGGATCTCCTCCCCCACAATTGAACTTTTGCCTACTTCTGTTTTATCACCTTTTCTGTATGGCGAAAATTCAAGAGTCTTAGTATCAGTAGATACAATGTAATTAATATGATCGGATGGAAGAGTAATAGAAAATGCGAAGCCTCGCGTGTTACATCCTGTGTATGCGCCAGACTGCGCGCAGTTTAACTCTTGCGCGGCCCTGAGTCGCGCAGCCCTGTTCTGCATGATCATCCTGCGCACCATATCTGCGTTCCGATGCTGTTCCCAAGTATCATGTTGCTCTCGGTTTCGCTCTCTGCTCTTCTTATCGGGTGGCTTACTCTTTATGTTGTTATGGCGCGCCAAAGGCATAGTCTTCTGGCTGGCGCGCATCATCTCAGAATGCTTTGGTACTGGTGCTTTGCTTTTGAACTTTACCCGATCATGTACCACTGGTTCCTCGGACAACCTGATTCTGTTGATGACATCTAATCTGAGTATGTGCTTCTTATCTTGTAGCGTCACCATACCTTTACCGACATCTATGCACACTTGCGCGGTTCTCATGAATGGTCGGCCAAGCAACACGGTTTCTCTGGCTTCAGTATTCGGCTTGTTCATGTCAACTACATAGAAATCTGCTAGGAACTTGAGTTTGCCGACATGAGTCAAGACATCTACTATCTTCCCCTTTGCTTCGGTCCGTGAGTTGTCCGCAAGTAGTAATCCAATGTCCGTCGGTTCTAGAGGTCCCATTGACGATGCTGAATATAGCGAATATGGCAGCAAGTTAACCGAGGCTCCTAAGTCTAACATGCACTCGCTAACCAGGGTGTCTCCAATAAAGCACGGAATGGTAAAAGTTCCCGGATCAGCGAGTTTCTCCGGTAAATCTGGAGCTAAACAAAGCTTTAGACTGGCTTGGAGATCATCCAGCATGATTTCATCCTTATTCTCCTCTGATGCGGCAGGGTTGGTACGTAAAAAGACTGGTGCAACGACTATTTCTGTGTTCAGATCTGCTGCGCCATCAGTAGCGTGTGTATCAACTGGCGCGCTAGTACTTTCCGGTTGTGGCGAATCCATCTGAACCATGTTGATACTTCCCTTCGGATTCTGAATGACCTGAGAGGGCAGATTACCATCACTAGCCTTCAATTCATTCACAGCTGTGGCAATCTGAGTGAGCTGGTTCTCTATTAGTTTAAACCTTTTATCATTCTGCTCTTCATTCCTTCGCACTGTCTCAGCCAACTGACCTACTATTTCCTCTAATGACTTCTTGGGTGGTTGAGTATTCTGCGTTTGCCCTTCAGTGCGTCTGTGTGGTGGGTTGTAGGAAGTCACTGGCGCATAAGGTTGCGTGCCAGCTGGTGCATTCGGTTGCGCGCGCCAGTCAGCGCGCGGTCTTTGGAAATTCTGCTCATTCTTCGAACTAAACCCGTTCTTGGCTAATCGAAACCTAGGTTGCCCTTGCCTAGCCTGACCATTATTCCATCCTCCTACTGCATTAACATCTGCGTGTTCTTCGAATAGGGAGGGGCATGCGTCTGTCAGATGGTCTGTGGCGTGACAGAATTCGCAGGGTCTTGTATCGGTGCTCTGTTTCGTCATCAGTTTCTGCATCATGTCCTTTAATTCTTTAATCTCTCCAGTGACATCCACTTGATGCAGAGATCTAGCACGGTTGTTTTCCAAGGAAACCTGATATCTAACTTGATCGGCCGTGTCCTCTATTAACTTCCAAACATCCTCCGGGTACATGTTCCTCACATTGCCTCCAGCGCAAGCATTCAGCAACCTGAGTTCCATCTCAGTTAATCCATTTAGGAAGTTCTCTATCAGCACATGTTGCGGGAGTCCATGATTGTAGCAGTTCGCTTCAAGTTCCCTGAACCGCTCATAGTACTCGGACAATGACTCTCCGTGCAACTGCTTTGGCGCGGCTAGCTCTCTTCTGAGTAGTGATACCTTGGCTGCAGGGTAGAACTTATCCAAGAACCGTTCCTGCAACTCGGGCCACGTCCTTATCGATCCCGGTGCTAGCCCCATCAACCATTGTCGAGCTGAATCACAAAGTGAGAATGGGAAAGCTCTTAACTTCAGCAACTCTGGGTCCTCGTTCCCATTCCTCATATTCTCACAGATAGCCGCGAACTCTCGTACGTGCTTAACTGGGTTTTCACTGGCCATACCATGGAATTTTGGTATGTAGTGAACAAGCTGAGTTCGCAGCTCGAAGTGTCCATCTGGAGGTAGCACGATGCACCAGGGTTGGTTAACGGCTTGGGGAGCCGACATCTCTTTGATGGTGCGTCGCGCCACAGGTTGAGCAGGTACGCGCGCAACAGGTGGCGGCGCGCGTACATCCATGTTGTTCACAGGCAGGTTGTCATTTCTTGGTAATTTCGCGTCCATTCTGAATTCTAAATCCATGCGTACTTCTCTTCTGATTTCCTCGAGTTCAGCTGGGTGTAGGCGAGCAAAGATGTTCTCGGCGTTGCGCACTGGCGCGTCTGGAGTCTCTCTTCTTCTGCCGATTACACTATTCTCACCAAAATCTTCCATACAAAACAAAAACAACAGCTAAATTAAACGTAACTAATTTTTTTTTGGATTTTTATATAAGAAATTAAAAAGTAAATAACAAAGAAAAAGAAAAGAAAACTTCTCTAGCCGTTCCCCGGCAACGGCGCCAAAATTTGACGAGCACGTCGTTGAGTGCTGCAAATTTGTCCCGGCTCTCCTACTAGTATAGTCTTGGTAAGCTGGGGTCGAATCCACAGGGAACGGTGAGAAGTCTCCTTTTAACTACAAACTAAAGATTGGGGTTGTGAGTGAAAACAAGAAAAAGAAAGAAAACTGTTGCGCAAGTATAACTGGCGCACACACAGACAGCAAGTATAAAAGGTGTAAATAAAGATGCAAGAGATGAGCTCGGTTCAGATTCTTCACTATGAATTTCTATGTTTATCCTCGGTCACTAAAGATACATGATGTAATGTTCACGTAAGTTAAGGTCCTGTCACAGCTTAATAACCTACACATACATTCCGGTCAAGGTCCGTATGATATTATTATTCAACTTGTCTAGTTAATAACGAATCCGGTCAAGGTAGCTATTGCCTATTCTAGTGTTACTCCTATCATTCACAGTCACTGTACTTCTGATAGTTTAACTATAGATAACAGATTCTACAACTAAGTCTGCGGTGCAAGACTTCGCTTAATTGTCTAACCTAATTATCATGCAATTGAGTTCGGAATAATAATACTAAACTTATCATGCAAATTAAGAACAAGACCTCAAAACATATATTCATAGATTCAAATCCAAACCGAATTCAGTGAGTTTAGCTACTCATACTGATGAATACATCTCAAGAATAATTATGAACAACTAAAATAACAAGACAAATCTGAGTGGTGCGTCGTCAGGCTCGCGTGACAGCTCGCGCGCACGGCTCGGCCGGAATTCTACTCTTCTCTACAAAATTGCGCACTTGTGATTTCCATGAAGCTTTGTATTTATAGTCTTGCCTCCTAGGGTTTCCATAAATATTTAGGCAAGAATATCTGTTGGAAATCATCTTTATCTCTAAAAATCAGCTTAGGAAATATTTGATCTCCAAAAACTGAACTTAGAAATATTCTTTGCGCGTGATAACGTCATCGCTCCTGGTATTTCGCTGTCTGCTGACGTCACCATCTTGCTGTCTACTGCGCGACCCTTACTCGCGCGCCATAGTGCTCGCGCGCTAGTGGTCTTTTGTCCTTTGTTGCAACCTTGTTGCCTTTTGTTCCGAATTTCAGCCTTCTTGTTGCGTTTTTGTTCTAACTCTTCTAATCAGTCTGTAATACAAAACTACACCAAAAGCGTAATCTTATACTAAAATGTGTTAGAATATAAGCAGTGTAATGGACTTAAAGTAGCGTACAAAAGCACTCTATCACTGATCAACCTCCATCTCTACTAATATGGGGTAGATTAGGATTTTCCAAAAAATCAGAATAAAAATATCCTTGTCTTTAAAGAAAAACTCAAATCCTTTTCAAATAATTGTTTAGACAAAAAATAAAAATCTGATTGATGTCTCAACAACATTAAACTTCCTTAGCGATTCCTTCTTTCTTTCTAAGAAATCTCGCAGACTGTCATAACGCCGCTGTTTGCCAGGATTGTGCCCTTTATGTCTGAGTCAGCGCTTCAGACCTTGTTCTAGCAGATCTATCATCTTGTCTGCAATAATGGCTGAATTTTTAATTACCTGCAAATCAATTTCTCTTGCAGTTTACAACAAACTTACCACATAAAAAATGAGTTCCTTCTATTGAACTCTCACATTTATATGTAAAAAATTTTCTTGCATTATCTTCAAGTTTAAAAACAAAAAGTGCACAAGAGAGGACTTCAAGAGTATGGAATCAGAACAATTTGTGAAGAGAAGTGTAGTGTGTGATTGGACACGTCTATTAAATTTCATGAAGAGTTGAGAAGCCTAGACCCTCGTATGCGATTCTTTAGAAGATTGTCATTAAATAATTTGAATACTGTCTACAGGAGGCTTGGATGTGAAGGTGGACGACTTAAGATGCAAAGCTTTTAACAAAAGTAATTGAGGATGAACTTAAGGATAGAACTAATATGGTATGATGTCGCTTCCAATATAATTATTAGTAGAAATAAAAAATCAGTAACATATCAATATTGGAGATTGTGAAGGTATTTTTTCTAATGTGGGAATCAGGAGACCATAATGTTTACGAAGTTAATCTATAAAACAAACAATCAAAATATTAGACAATTAAGTAGAGGATCGGCCAAAACTTGAGAAGTATGTTAGCATGCCTAATGCACTAGTAAGTATCTATATTAATTTTTTTTGAAGGAGAATGAATTATTTCTAAATTGATAGTCATTTTAATACCCTCTGTATCGAAAACAAATTAATGAATTTGTTAACTAAAAAATTAGTAAGGCTATATCATTAATTTTTAAATGAAGCATAAAGTTGTGGAATTGATATACGCTTCTTTAATAAAGCTAGTTTGAACTATGTTTCAACATGCACAAATTTTGATGCTTTTGCGCACTACATACGTTATAAAATGTTAACATCGCCTATCGATGCAATGGACTAGTGTATTTCAATGAGATCAGTGCAATTTCCTTAACTACTCAAAAATAACAAAATATCTTTTTCAATATAACAAACTAGTGAATCACTCAAAAAAGAGTCTGTCATACGACTGCGTAAATTTGTCTTCACAATCTTCATCGAAGAAAAGCATCTCTCCATGGTTGCAGTAGCAACCGGTAAAGTCAAAGTCAAAGATAACTTCAAAAGTCTATAAACCAATGGAATGCAAGATGTTTACTGATCAGTGTTAGAAATGTCTATTTTAAGCCCTTACTTTATGCTTATTTCCTATGATTATAACGTAAAATATATTACTTTTGATACTTTGATTGATGTTTCAGGTCAAAAGCACGATTCCAGCTTTACGAAGGAGCATAAATAGAAATATGAGGAAAAGCACGTGAATTCGGCCTAAATCAGACACAATTGGAAGCATTTCTGCAATTCTTAGACCGAGTGCACTAAAGTACTTGACCCGAGCTAGAACAGCCAAAGATTCATGTTACTCGACCGAGTAAATGCACTGCTCGAGCAAGTCATCACGTGATCAAGACCCTTCGTATGGATTCTCTCATTAACTCGAGATTTAATACAAGAAGATAAGCTAGACCTTTCATTACTCGAGATTTAATACAAGTGATAAGAAGACTTTCCATTTACTCGGCCATTTATGAGGAGTTAAAGCAAGACCTTTCTTCACTCGACCCTTTGTTGATCTTCACTATAAACATCACAAGACAGAGCAAGTAGGGCGAGACCCTACCCGACCAAGTGATTGATTGAAGTCGAGTAAACCAAGTGAAGAAGAGAAGAGCCGAGAGAGCTCGGAGACCGATTGAATTATGAAGTTATCAACCAGATTTTGTACTCGAGATAACGAGGAGATAGCAGCAGCTTGGAGCTCGACCGTGGATCATCAATCACTGAGAATTTCTAAACTTTACTCTTGTTTTATTTACAATCGTTTTACTTACAATCGTTTGAACATGTTTGCATTATCACTCGAGATGAGTGAGTAGTTTCCTTATGATAGGGATTTGATGAATCTCTAATGCTTATGAATAACTAGAACATGATTATTTAATTTATATGAATCAATTCTTGTATGACTATTGTGTGTTGAATCATACCCGAGCTTATCTTTAAAATTAGGTGTCCTGACAAAACATCTAGAAGAGTAGGTCGAGTAGTATTTCTAGGGAAGGACCGGAGGTGAACTTAGATATTTTTGGAATCAATACAACCATTAGATCGAGTATATTAGCAAAGCGAGCAGCGAGTATATTTGGTGCATGAATGTATTAATAAGCGTATTTGGACAGATTAGTGAAAACACCGGAGGAATGAAGCTAGTCGAGTAGATGTTTACGTGCGAATCCAACATTCGGAGTGAGGATTCGTATGCTAATGCTACTCAGTCTAAATTCTATAATATAAATCCAACATTCGGAGTGAGGATTTATATTATCATATAACTATACGTTCTATATTAAATTGTCATCAAGAAGGAAATTCATAACTATAATATAAATCTAACAGGAGTGAGGATTTATATATCTTGTTCGAGTGAAACCATAAGTATTAGTGGAGGATTCTCATCCTTGTCATAGTTTTTAATATTTGATAACAAACCTTTTCTTTAAATATTGCCTTTTGAATAAATAATATTGCCTTTGAAATAAATAAAACACTTAAGAACTAAATTGAAAGCTAGTAATCGAGTGTAAGAATTAAAAGCTAGTAATCGAGTTTGAAATATAACTTGACTCCACTGTTCCCTTGGGTTCGACACTAGGTCACCCCTAGTTCTATAAATTCTTTTGAGTTGCGTTGGAATATTATCACAAATGCACACGTCAAAATGGCGCCGTTGCCGGGGAACGGTGTTTAGTTTTTAGTTTTTAAAATCTTTCACTAGTTTAATTTTTAGTTCTAGATTTCGAGTCACTCGAAATCTAAATAAAAAAATAAAATAAAAAAAAATAGTAATAAAAACTTTCATTTGCTTATTTTTCTAGCTATTACTAAAATTCATCTTTTTGTAGGTGAATGCAATCAAACTCTAAAGCGAAGAAAAAGGTGCAAGTGGACGTCACAAATTCAAGTTCTAGCTCTTCGAGATCTTCTAGACCTTTAACCTCAACTTCGTGGAATTTCCCTTGGACAATACCAAGAAACCGAGAACAAATCAACTTACTCGAAGATATGGAAAATCAAACTCGACCGCAAGGAGCAGCTCGAGCAGGGGCGAGTATTACATAACTCCAACCATTGGAAGTTATGATTCCCCATTCGCATTCCAATGAAGAAGGATATGACTTTGAACTTCGAGGAGGACTCATCCAAATGATCAAGAGTGAATCATTCGACGGATACGGTAACCCTCACGTTCATCTTAATAATTTTACTGAATTATGCCGTACGTATAAATTTGCAGGAGTACCTAGAGAAATAGTTTACATGAAGCTATTTCCATTTTCTTTAACCGATGGAGCGAAAGATTGGCTTCAAGGACACGAGCCAAACACATTCAAGACATGGGACGCCTTAGCCCAAGCTTTCGTAAACCAATACTTTCCCCCTGCAAAGGTAAAACGTATTAGGGATAGAATTAACAAATTTGTGCAAGGCAACAATGAATCTTTTATGAAGCGTACGAACGATTCAAAGGACTTCAACGCGAATGTCCTCATCATGGATATAACAAATGGGAATTGTTGTCGATGTTCTACGATGGAATGGACGAGAATAGTCGATTACGCATGGATCAAGGAAGCGGAGGAAGCATCATGGGACTACCCGCGAGCGAAGGATTCAAGGTTATAGAGAAACTCGCATGGAACAGCCACCAATGGGGTGGAGATCGAAACCATCTAAAGAAGGAGGAACTTGAGCCGAGTACGAATTCAGTCACGAAAGCCGACTTTAATAATCTTTCAAAAACCGTTAACTCTTTAGTGCAAGCCCTTTCTAACCTTAACTTAGATAAGAAGAAAACACAATCAAACGTCTACGAGGTTAGCGAGCACACTGAAGAAGCTTACGGCCCTAAAGGAGGAGAAGACGTTAGCTACATAGCTCGAGGACAAGGATCCTACGTACCCCCTCAACAAAGGCAGACTAGATTCTACTCAGATTTGAAACCACCATACCCTACTCAAGGGTACAATAACCAAAACCCAGGTAAGTCTCAATACTTTCACGAGACCAAGCTAGAGGAGACTACCCGAGCAACCAAGCCTCGAGTCAGAACTACGGCCCGAGCACAAATCAAATTTCAACCAAAGGAAGGAAGACAAGAAATCCGAGGAACCACCTTAGCGCAACTAATGACTCAATGATAGCTACTCAAGCACAACAGAGCAAAGACATTCAGAATATCTTCGAGGAACTCCAACAAGGAAAAGCCGAACAGAAGATGCTTGAGACACAGTTTGCGCAACTCGCTTCAACGCATTCAAGGAATCCCGGAAAACTTCCTTCTCAACCCGAAATAAACTCAGCCGACGTAAGCGCTATCACTTTGAAGAGTGGTAAGGAGCTTGAAGGACCAAGACCAAAGAAAGCACAACAAATTCAGCCGAGCAAGATGAACCGAGTAACACTCAGCAGCCCGAGCAGGAAGAGGAAGCCACGGACAAGGAAAGTGAGCCGCCTTACGTAGCACCACCACCTTACGTTCCACCACTTCCATTCCCAAACAGACAAAAGAAGGTAAAAGAAACAGCCGCATTCAAGAAGTTTGCTGAAATTCTCGGAAAGCTTAGCATCACTCTACCATTTTCAGAGGTAATTTCTCAAATGCCCACCTATGCTAAATTTTAAAAGATATTATAACTCATCGTCGTGAATTATGTGATGTAGACCATGTTGCCTTAGGACCTAATTCTAGTGCCGTAATACAACGTAAGATGCCTAAGAAACAAAAAGATTATGGTTCATTCACTATACCGATCGCCGTAGGAGATATAATATTGATGATGCCTTATGTGATCTAGGAGCAGGAGTTTCCATAATGCCATTTATCTTATATGAAAAATTAGGAATAGGAGAACTTTCTAGCACCACTTTAATTCTTAGACTAGCTGATAGGTCTAAACGAGTACCAATTGGTGTGTTAGAAGATATGCCTGTTAAAATTGGAGAATTCTATGTTCCTGTGGATTTTTATGTGTTAGAAATGGATGATAACCCTTATGCCGAAATTCCTGTTATTATGGGAAGACCATTTTTAAACACAGTCAAGGCATTGATAAATTGTGGCGATGGTTCAATCGAGTTGGACCTAGGTGAGGACAAGGTAAAATTTTATCTTTCTAAAATGATGAAAGCACCTACTTGTTCTTTGGATTGTGATTTGTTTGATGCTAATGTTTCAAATAGTGATATAGTTAATATTTCCGCGCTAACAATTCTTGAAAGTGAAGGAAAGAAAGATGAAAATATGTCGAATCTCATGGATGAAACCGAGTACTCGACCGAGTCATTTTCGGTCGAGCAGAATTTGACCGAGCAGGAACTTACATGTAATCATTCAATCATAAGCAACTCGAGCAAAGGTAATGAATTTGGTCAGGAATTGAAACCTCTTCCACCAAATCTAAGGTACGAATTTTTAGTTTCAGAAAAATTTTCGGTAATCATAAGTGCTTTGCTAAATCAAGATGAAACTATGAAACTCATGCATGTTTTACGTACACATAAAGATGCTATAGGACACTCTATAGATGATTTAAAAGGAATTAGTCCCGACGATATGCATGCATAGGATTCGTTTATGCGATGACGCAAAACCATCTAGGGAGTTTCTTAGGAGACTAAATCCCAAATTAGGTGAAGTTGTTCTGAAAGAAATAACAAAACTTAGAGATGCAGGAATCATATACTCGATCCCCATTCAGATTGGGTTAGCCCAATCCACGTCGTTCCAAAGAAAGGAGGATTAACCGTAGTTAAAAATGAAAATGATGAATTAATCCCCACTAGAACCGTAACCGGATATAGGATGTGTGTCGATTATAGAAAACTTAATAAAGCAACTAAAAAAGACCATTTCCCTATTCCATTCGTGGATCAAATGTTGGAAAGACTTTCCGGGCACGAGTACTTTTGTTTCCTCGACGGGTATAGTGGATTTTTCCAAATACCTATCCACCCCGAGGATCAAGAGAAGACCACGTTCACATGTCCATATGGAACGTTCGCGTACAGAAGAATGCCATTCGGGTTATGCAACGCTCCGGGAACTTTTCAACGGTGTATGATGTCCATTTTCTCCGAGTACCTCGAGAAGACTATGGAAGTTTTTATGGATGATTTTTCAGTTTACGGAGACTCGTTTGACGATTGTTTATCGAATCTATCCAAAGTTCTAGCCCGATGCATCGAGATGGACCTAGTTCTAAACTGGGAGAAATGTCATTTCATGGTTCAAGAAGGAATAGTGCTCGGACATCTAGTTTCAAAACGAGGAATAGAAGTCGACAAAGCCAAGATCGAGGTGATCGAGAAGCTCCCACCGCCTAAGGATGTACGAGGTATTAGAAGCTTTCTCGGACACGCCGGATTCTACAGAAGATTTATCAAAGACTTCTCGAAGATAGCAAAACCACTCACAAACCTTCTCGCTAACGATGTTAAGTTCGTGTTCGATGATAAATGTCATGAAGCGTTCGAGACGTTAAAGAAGTTACTCACAACCGCCCCGATCGTTCGAGCACCAAATTGGGATTTACCGTTCGAACTAATGTGCGATGCAAGCGACGGAGCGATTGGAGCATGCCTCGGACAGAGAGTTGATAAACGTCTTCATGTCATTCAATACACGAGCAAGGCACTCGATGCAACCCAAGAAAACTACACCACAACCGAGAAGGAGATGTTAGCGGTAGTTTACGCATTCGAAAAATTCAGACAATACCTCGTTGGATCAAAGACCATTGTTTACTCGGATCACGCAGCACTCAAATACTTGATGAACAAAAAGGACGCAAAACCAAGACTTATTAGATGGATCCTTTTATTGCAAGAGTTCGACATAGAGATCAGAGACAAGAAAGGAGTCGAGAACGTAGTAGCCGACCATTTATCTAGACTCGAGACTACCTTAGAGGATAAAGGAAGTGGAGACCCTATCAAGGATTCATTCCTAGGAGAATACTTGCTATCCATAGACTCAGCTCAATACAAAGACCCTTGGTACGCAGATTTTGTGAACTATCTTGTTTGTGGAACACTACCACCAGAGATCACGTATGCACAAAAGAAGAAATTTCTCCGAGACGCTACTCGATACTATTGGGACGAACCTTATCTTTATAAGTTAGTCGATGGCATATATCGTACGTGTGTAGCAGAAAAAGATCAACATAGAATCTTACGCGAATGTCATTCTTCATTCTCGGGAGGACACGGATCCACATCCAAAACAGCCGCTCGAGTAATGCAGTCGGGATTCTATTGGCCAACTATTTTTCAAGATGCTCATAAGTATGTTCAATCGTGCGACGCTTGCCAAAGATCGGGAAACATCTCGAGGAGAGATCAGATGCCTCAGAAGGGTATACTCGAAGTAGAAATTTTTGATGTATGGGGAATTGATTTCATGGGACCTTTTCCTTCATCTTACGGAAACAAGTACATTCTAGTAGCGGTTGACTATGTGTCTAAGTGGATAGAAGCCATAGCCACACCCACATGCGATGCCAAGTCCGTAAAGAAACTATTCAAGAAGATCATTTTCCCTAGATATGGTGTACCTCGAACTATCATTAGTGACAATGGAACGCACTTTAAGGAGAAACAACTCGAGAAGATGCTTCGAAAACATGGAGTATATCACAAGATTTCGACACCTTACCACCCCAAACCAGTGGTCAAGTAGAAGTTTCGAATAGAGAGATCAAAGCTATTTTAGAAAAGACATTTCAGGGCAAGGAAGGAATGGGCGTCGAAGCTAGATGACGCACTATGGGCTTATAGGACAGCCTACAAGACCCCTATTGGTATGTCTCCATACAAACTTATTTCGGAAAAGCTTGTCACTTGCCGGTAGAGATCGAGTACAAAGCCATGTGGGCTATCAAGAAGATGAATTTCGATGCTAGAGCTGCAGGGAACACCGTATTCTTCAATTACATGAACTCGAGGAGATACGCCTAAACGCCTATGAAAGCGCGAAAGTCTACAAAGAGAAAACAAAAAAGTGGCACGATAAGAAAATCATTGAGAAGAGATTCACAGTAGGAGACGAAGTGCTACTCTACAACACTAGGTTGAGATTATTTCCGGGAAAATTACGTTCCAAGTGGTCCGGACCATTCAAGATATCTAAAGTTTTTGACGACGGACACGTGGAATTATTAACAAGGAAGGAAACACATTTAAGGTCAACGGACATAGACTGAAGATTTATCATGCTGGAGACCAATGCTATCTAGTAGAGCAACTCGATCTCTATGAGGTCGGTAACTAAGAAGTGGAGCATATCCTCTCGAGAAGGGATCCTAGCAAAGGACTTCTCGAGTGTGTTTCTTTTTATATGAAGACACGGCTACGTCCTTGCCAGGACGTTAATCTAGGCCAGTAAGTATTTATTTTTCCGCATTTATTTTTCCGCACTTTATTGCTTTCTAGATTAGGAAAAATGCAAGTGTGGGGTAGAATATTATTTGGGAAAATTCCGGGGATAAATTCTTTCACTCGATCGAGTAAACCACCAACTCGACCGAGTCACGTCACCCAAATTAATATAGATTAAACAATTTAAATGAATTCTATTTCATTCGATCGAGTAAGATTCTTACTCGACCGAATTGAGTCGACCATAAAAACTTAAATAAATTCATTTAAATAATTTAACCCCCCTCATTCGATCGAGTAAAAATCTTACTCGACCGAATCACACCACCCAAAAACAAAATACAAAATAAAAAAAAAAATAAAATTTAAAATCTAATTGGACCAACTCGACCAATTAAATTTGGTCCATTGGAAATTGGTCCAATTTAGAAAACCCTAAAACATCACTCGACCAACCTTCACTACCAACCCTACTCGACCGCTTCACCTTCACTCTCAAAATCTAAATCCCTAAGCCACCGATTCACTCGACCTCCAACCTCAATTCAACTCAACAATGTCGAGCGGACAAGGATCGAGCATGGGAAGAACAAAGACCCTCGCAAGGAGATGGACGGTTTTCAACCCGGCTCAACTTAGCTTTAGGAAGCCATTTCAAGAGCCACGGCTTACTCAACTCTTCTTTGGCTCGAGCAAGAAGGAAGTGGTAAGCTCCGTTGCACCTCACAAACCTACTTGATCGAGCTTGGAATTTATGAGATTGTTGACAACATATTTATCAATGCCGGCTTGATCGAGTGGGATATTTGATGGGAACCGACACATCACAACCTTGTGGTCGAGTTCTTCTCAAGCTTTGAACCGTTTTATAATGAGAATGAATGTGTGTCGTGGGAGTTTGAGATTAACACAATTCAAGGAGGAGAAGGAGTATATGGATGGAGAATGGTTCTCTCCGGAGGTGTTATTCCATTTTGTACGGATGAGATGAGATTGGAAGTATGGAGGAAGCTAACCGGTATGCGCGAGTATGACCCTAATTGCTCACCCAAGTGCCTAACGGATGGAGTATGGAAATACATCCATCGATTATTTCTACAAACATCAACACTCGTGTTGACCAAGGTGCTCGAGTATCTCGGGAAGACTTGGATTTAATGTACTTCATGGAGCGAGGAGACTCCATTGATTGGTTTTATGTCTTCACCGAGCGCTTCAAGAAGATGATCAACCCAAGGAAAAGAGCAAGGCACTCGGCTGCTCATCTTTATCACTTGCCTCGCGGAACGCTCATATTTTCGGTTTGAAGGCAAAGGAGATTTTAGACCACTCGACACCACCCGTTTGGTCACGATGACGTTGATGGATAGGAGGAGCAAAGAGTGGGTTGTGCAAAGGAAATGCCAAGCGTGCTGACCGGAAAGGAAAGAAGAAAAGATGCGAAGGACGAGCTTCGAGTGGGAAGAGTGCTAGGAAAGCCTCTTTTTGTTGTTTATTTGTGTTTTTTTGAGAACTTTTGGACGTACCGTTTGCGGTACTTTGTTTTGACTTGAACTTGCGCGTACTTGTTTCTATTTGCATTTACCCTTATATCGCCAAGTTTTAAGAGCGCAAAGTGAAGCAAAAGGACATTGCTTCACTCGACCGAATCTATGGATCATTCGGTCGAGTAACCCACAACACTTAAACAACTCGACCCAAATTAGAAAAATCAGATTTTTAACCAAAGCCCACTCGAGCACTAGCCCAATTCTTTCCTAAACAAAATATCTCGAGTAACCCTAATAAATTCTCAAAACTTCCATTTATTAAATCTTTGATTTAATATTCCATTAATAGAAACCTTTGATATACTCATGGATTTATCACACTTTATTAGGTAAGTTACTACTCGAGTGACCTTAGAGCTTCCCATTAGAATTATAAAAACCGATCGAGTATCATGGCATTCACCATTCAACTCGACCGAATCTACATACTCGAGCAACATGTCTCAATCCAACCTACTATCCAAAAAGACCAATGCACCTTCCCAAGAAGAACTCAAGTTGAGTTTGTTCACACCTATGACCCATCCTACCCACCAAATTTTGACAACATAGACCATGCACGAACCTATGAAGATTAGCTGAAGATGCAAACCGACTCAACCTTTGGTGAGCTCGATAGCCCTTCATGACAAGACAATGCAAAGCCTTGGCATTAGTGCCAAAGTTTATGACATGTTTACCGAGCTTCACTCGATGTGGATGTTGTTTTCAACAAGCAATGCTATAAGGAACTTGTCTATGAGTTCATTGCTTCATTTGAACCTGTTGAAGGAGATGGTTTTGCATCTGATTATGATGGATGGAAATTCAGAATTCAAGATTTGGATTTTTATTGGACTCGACAAGAAGCATATAGACATCTTGGATTTCCTGAAGGAGGACTTTGTCACTTGGCTACGGAACAACAAAGAATTCAGATTTGGAAAGATTAGCCGCCAAGACTTCATTGGAGACTATCCTTCACCATCGTCTATTAAGAATCCCGTTTGGAAGTACGTGCATCGTCTGATTGCTACGAATATTAATTGCCAACCCGAAACTGTTGATGTAGTTACCCGAGAGGACTTGAACATTATGTGGGCACTCGACCAAGATGAACCAATCAATTGGTTTGATGTGTTTACAACCATGTTCAAGGGTATGCAGCAGGCATACTACTCTTCACAGTACGTGGGTTGTACTTCATTGATCACTAGCATAGCCATCGGTTGCCAATTTATTCTACCCGAGAGATACACAGAATTCCGCGAATTGGACTTTAACTTGTTAAGGAAATTAGCATTCCTAGCCAAACAACCCGCTAAGTTGGAATTTGCCTATAAGGAAGTAACTGAGGAAGAAGACCCCTCCGAGAACGCGCGCTCGGTTGGGAACTTCAATGATACAAGCAAAGAAAGGGTAAGGAAAAAGCTACCTCGAGCAAAACGCAGTCCAAGAAGCCTAAGAAAAATAATTCGGGTATTGAGTGGTATGAGGTTCGTAGGGTGACTATCAAGAATTTCGCAAGTCGAATGGAGAACCAATTGAGATCGAGTCTGATGAGTGATTAAACCTTATTTTCTTATTTCTTCTACAAATAATCATGTCTTTGTTTGGAAAACAAAGTTAGATATTCAATAAAGAAGAAATTTATCACTTACCAAATTTTAGGGTTACAAAAATAAAATTCAGAATTAAAACACCTTGAACAAAAAAATAAAAACTCAATTAAATTCTGAATTTTGGTCGAGCCCACTCGACCAAGTAAGAAGTCACTCGACCGAGTGAACCTGCACTTAAACCGAAATTAAACTCTTCCATTCGGTCGAGTCATCTGGTTCACTCGACCGAATCAAACTATTGGGCCATATCACCTTAAACATTAAACAAACCTAGCCCAACTACACAAAACAAACCCTAACTCGACCGATTCAAACACTTAGCCATTTCACTTCACTCAACCAAAATCTCACCTTTCCCAAATCCTACACAAATTCGAACACCAATGGAAAACCAAGAGCGGAGCAAAGTAGTTTTCAAGAGAAGGAAAGTTGTCTAAACAAAGAATTGAAGTCACTCGACCGGAAGAGAACCCTCACCCGGCCGACTCGAGTGCAACTCGACCTATTGATGGTAACAACCCCTCTTTTGTTGAATCTACTCCCTATCCGTTCAATGCACAAATTAGACTAGATTCGGAGATGAAAGTAAGGGAAAAGAAGCTTAGGAATTTCAAAGTCTTACTCCTTTATTTCCGGACATTGAATTTCTAGACAAAGTGGTGTTGATTTTTGATAAGATTGAGCCGAGGTTTAAGAACCATGGATTAGGATTTGTGTTTGGTGATGATCCGGGCGTGTACGAAAAGGTAGTGCGCGATTTATTTATTCACTTAAGACCAAATGGAAGTGGTCGAGTTAAGAAGACACAAGTAGAAGTTGTGAAAGAATGGAAATTTCGTTTGGGAAACAAGGACTTTGTTCTCTCTAGTGATGATTTAAGAATTGCATTTGGTTTGGAGCATTGCGAACCATGTTTACCGATCACTAAGAATATGAGGAACATAGTTTGGAGAGAAATCACAAACGGTAGTATGGATTATAAGTCGGGTAGCACGGCTACAAAGATTAGAAGTTCGGAATGGAAGTTTATACATCGTCTCATAGCTACTTGCCTATACCTTCGTAGTGATAAGGGAAGATTCGTGAACAAGGATGATTTGGATATAATATGTTGTATGCACGAGGATCTTCCGTTCGATGTGCTCACTTGCATCACTCGAACACTTGAAGAATGTCTTGAAGTCATTCAAAGGATTGTACATTGGTGGAGGACATTTTGTTACCATGCTGCTAAGCATGTAGGATTTTCACTCGACCCAAGAAAGGCATTGCCGAAACAAGTACTAGGAGAGGTCGAGCTACTAAGTCGTGGACTTGTTAAAAGATAAAACTCAGCGGAGGAGATATTATTGTCTTACCCGAAGACGAGGACAAAGATGATATTCGTCCCGACTCACCACCACCCGAGACCAACTCATTTGATGAGCTTTTAAGGAACTCTAGAAATATGATTGCATGGCAAAGGGACATCACTAGTTGGTATACTGACATGACTATTTGGCAAGGAGAAATGATGAAGACATTGTTCACTCACACCTCGTGTGAAGGATACCGATCACCACCTCGACCTACATTGCATCACTCGACCGAAGAAAACGCTCAAGAAGATGAAGAATTCGTAGATGCAGAAGATAACGTAGGTGACAACTAACAAGTCCCTATCCACGAGTCTGATAATGAAACAACTTCCGAATCCTTAGAAACACCCGATGACAACAATCAAAACAATCCATAAAAACCAACTTTCACTACTCGACCACAGATTGATCGAGTACTTGACATTTGCACTTGTTTGAACATTTTAACTTGATTATCTATCATGTTTTGCTTTGTTCGTTATATAATGACAAATCTTTGTTAGCATTGCAAGAATGATACATGTGCAGCGCATTGGAAAGTCAAGATACGAGAATAATGTCAAGAACGAAATACTCGACAACCAGCTAAGTATCTCTACACCTTAATCTTAATTTATTGCTTAGGGACTAAGCAAATTTTTAAGTGTGGGGTGGGGAGTAGTATGCATACAAATTTTCATGATATATACATTGCATACTTTTCAAAATTTGCATACATCCTACTATTTAAATGAAAAACACTTTGAAAAATGTCAATTAAACATGCTAAACAAGATCGAGCACTTAGATTAAAAATGTTTGCTGAGAAACTCATGAATTGAAATTTTTTGAATTGAACGATTTTCATGATAGAAAATTTATTTCTTGTGACTCAACATAAGAGCTTGCCTAATTTGATTTTTCTTAGAAATTTTTGACATAACACCTTGAGAAAAGCAAAGTTTTATCCAATTTCATAGAGGAAATTTTTGAACAAAACATGGATAATATTTCATAAAGCTATTGTATTGCCTTTAGGTGACTTAAGCATATCTCGTAATATATGGTGCATTTGTTGTAACACTCGAGTTAATATTTTGGCATCTAGTCAAGTCTTAAGTGTGGGGTTATCCAATAAAGTCGAGCATTTGCCGAGGGTTAGGAAAGAAAATAAAAATATTTATTTCCCCTTGAAAGTATCTGCTTTGACAAAAAAAACAAAAAAAAAAAAAAAAAAATTGTTTCCCACTTAAGTCCTTGCTTTGCCTAAATAATTTGCGACTCGAGTGAAGCTGTCGAGTGATAACCATTGAGAATTGCTTAAGGACGATCCTTGTACTTATGTACGTAGGCATGACATGCTTTTGAGAGAAAAATTCATGAAATATCTCGTAATCATCCGGAATTCCTCTACTCTTATGGATTACGACGTGTAGTCTAATTCTTGGGCAAGAATTCTTGACCTTGACCTTATGGACTAGCCCTTGCTAGCATAGGTGATTGGTTCGGTAAAACTCCTCTTGAAAATTGTGTTTTACTTTGTGATTTTCGGTGTAAGTTCGAAATGAAGAGTAAGGTCAAATCAAGGTTAGTTTCTTATTGCTCGAGTTACGTTGAATTTTATGACTATCGTGATTTGGAGTGATTTTCAATGATTTCTCATGCCATGAATGATCAGCTATACTTTGAAGTGTTTTTGATTAAAGAATAATGCAAAAGAATGTTTGTTAAATTGACTAGCTAAGCTAAATGAATACGATAAATGGATGATGTGCTTATAGGATTTGTGAGTATTCCGTTATCTGAAAACTCTCACGAGACTAAAACTCGTCCGCTAGGGCAGCCTAGAGGTTTAAAGGCTTAATACATATGCTAAATGCATTCGCGATTTTCTACGACAGTGAACTTGGATTAGAATAACTTTAGAAATCTCAGGAGTAAGAAATAAGCTTAATACTTGTTCGGGGACGAACAAGGATTAAGTGTGGGGTGTTTGATCAGTGTTAGAAATGTCTATTTTAACCCACTACTTTCATGCTTATTTCCTATGATTTGAACGTAAAATATATTACTTTTGATACTTTGATTGATGTCTCAGGTCAAAAACACGATTCCAGCCTTACGAAGGAGCGTACATGGAAATATGATGAAAAGCACATGAATTCGGCCTAAATGAAACGTAATTGGAAGCATTTCTGCAATTCTAGACCGAGTGTACTAAAGTACTTGACCCGAGCTAAAGCAAGCCAAAGACTCATGTTACTCGCCCGAGTAAACACACTGCTCGAGCAAGTCATCACGTGGTCAAGACCCTTCCTATGGATTCTCTCCATTTACTCGACCATTTAATGTGAGTGGATAAGCTAGACCTTTCATTCAACTCGAGTGATTTAATACGAGTGGATAAGCTAGACTTTCCATTTACTCGACCATTTGAGACGGGAGAATAAGCAAGACCTTTCATTGTACTCGACCCTTGTGATTGCGCTTCACTATAAAAGCATCACACGAGACACCGAGCAAAAGGGAGGAGGGGAGACCCTACCCGATCAAGTGAGTGAGATAGAAGTCGAGTAACCAAGTGAAGAAGATAACCGAGAGAGCTCGGGAGACCTTTCAAATTACACAAGATCATTCAACCTAATTTTGTTCTCGAGATAACGAGGAGAGGAGCAGCAGCTTGGAGCTCGACCGTGGATCATCAATCACTAAGAATTTCTAAACTTTACTCTTGTTTTATTTACAATCATTTGAATATGTTTTCATTCTCACTCGAGATGAGTGAATAGTTTCCTTATGATGGGGATTTGATGAATCCCTAATGCTTATGAATAACTTGAACATGATTATCTAATTTATATGAATCAATTCTTGTATGACTATTATGTGTGTTGAATCATACCCGAGCACTACGTCTAGGTGTCCTGACAAAACGTCTAGAAGAGTAGGTCGAGTTGTATTTTCTAGGGAAGGACCGGGAGGTGAACTTAGACTATTTTAGAATCAATACAACCATTAGATCCGAATGAGTATATATTAGCAAAGCGGGAGCAGCGAATATATTTGGTGCATGAATGTATTAATAAGCGTATTTGGACAGATTAGTGAAAACACCAGGAGGAATGAAGCTAGTCGAGTAGATATTTACGTGCGAATCCAATATTCGGGAGTGAGGATTCGTATGCTAATGCTACTCAGTCTAAATTCTATAATATAATATAATTAACCCTTTATATTATCATATAACTATACGTTCTAGATTAAATTGTCATCAAGAAGGAAATTCATAACTATAATCTATATCTTGCTCGAATGAAACCATAAGTATTAGTGGAGGATTCTCATCCTTATCATAGTTTTTAATATTTGATAACAAAACCTTTTTTTTAAATAAAATATTGCCTTTAGAATAAATAAAACACTTAAGAACTATTTTGAAAACTAGTAATCGATTTTTAAGTATAACTTAACTCCATTGTTCCCTTGGGTTCGACACTAGGTCACCCCTAGTTCTATAAATTCTTTTGAGTTGCGTGTTGGAATATTTATCATCTAAATACCACACACGTCAGTAACTTTACATGTTTGTAAAACTTGAAGTGTAATTTGAATCCTTTATTTTGTACCTGTTGCAAATGTAAAGTGAACCTCGTTTTATTTGCAAACTCATAAACCAGAAGTTGAAACACAAGTTCTAATAGTTACTGCATTTCCATACAACCATATTCTCAAACTCAAAAAACTACTTTCACTACTACGGATCATCTTTATAACAGCTCTTGTTTTGGACCTTTAACAGCGCTTTTTCACAATAAGCGCTGTTGTTTATGAAGCTTTTTAACAGCGCTTAAAAACAAATAAGCGCTGTTATACAGATATACTATCAACAGCGTTTATCAACAAAAGTGCTGTAATTTATTGTATTTTGTACAGCGCTTAAATTAAAACGCTGTCAAAAATAAGAGACTTACAACATCGCTTTCGAGAAAAGCGCTGTTAAAAAATTTCACTCACAACCACGCATAAAACCAAAAACGAGGACGTTTAGTTAAAATATTACACAACGTTTTTATTTAAGCGCTGTAGAATAATAATTGTATTTAATAATTAGGAAATTAAAATAATTTGAATATTTAATATTACAGCGTTTAAAAGAAGGCGTTGTGAAAATGTTAATTATACAATAGTGCTTTTAATATAAAAGCGGTGTTGTACGCTTAACAGTTTACAAAGTTTTTTTATTTAAGCGCTGTAAAAGTGTGATTATTTTAAAAAAATTAGATCGATATTTTAATGAATTTTTTAATTTTACAGTGTTCAATATAAAAGCGCTGTTAAATACAAGATTTTAAATCAGATTATAATAAAGGGCAGTAAGATATTTATTATTATATTTACGGAGATTTGAAAGACAGTTTTGGAAAGTTAACAATATTTATAACCGCTTTAAAGGGAATCAGTTTCGATTATAAATTCTCTTTATTTTTTATTTATATCGTAATTATACAATGAAATTGAAATCGGTTTTAACATTCGATTTTTAAAAACATTAGCAAATAAAAAATTATGGACCAAATCCATGGCCTTTGTGCTGAATTTGTCTCATTGCTCGTCTTGAATTTGCCTCATTCCTCGTTTTGAATTTGTCTCTTCGCTCTCGACATGTATCATACAATTTGACAAATCTACAAAAAATATATTACAGAATAGAATAGAGTTAATATCAAACGAAGAACATAAAAGCTTACCGAAAAATATAAAACACAAAAGCGTAACAAAAAGATGTTTATCCTTACTTGAAACGTGAGGAACTACAGTAAGTTTGACAGAAAATTTCAATATAAATTTTGTTGCATATTTGGATATATTTAGAAAGATTGTAACGGGAAGTTTGTGCGGGTGACTGAAAATTCCGAATTTTTATTATTAAACGCTGTTATAAATAAGTTTATTATTGATGTTATAACCATGATATATTAGACATGATATATACCAAAGCGCTTCTTTTCTCAAAGCGATGTAATAAGTTAAAAAACAGAGCATTATTTTTATTATGTTTCGAAGAATTTAAATAAAACTATGCAGTACACACATTCATTATTGATAAATTACTCAAATAATAATAAACAAAAGCTCTATTAAGTCATCATCTTATAATTTTGAATCTTCACAATCCATATTATCTCGAATACCTGCATGAAAAAGTTAAACATAAGGACAATATACACGATAAAACAATTTAAATAATTAAAATATTAAAAAGTAAGTATTTTCAACACATTACCTGCTTAATTCCAAATCATAAAAAAAAGTTTGATTACATCATCCCTTTATATAGCGTGCTTATCACTATAATCCTGTGTGAAAAACACCAAGCAAATAAGTAAATGATATATAATCTAAACGCAACTTCACAAATATTAATGTTTTGAAAAATATTCAAAAATTTTACATTGTTTTTCAATCCATATGCCTTCATTGTGATCATTCCTTCTCTGTTGAAATTCACCAACGTCTTCGAAATTGTTTGGAATGGTGCTACAAACCGCTGCACTCTCTTCAGAGTAATCATTTGTATCCATACCATCTTCGAAGAAAATAAGTTGTTTTCCATTAACGACAATATATTTATGGTCATTTGTGGGATCCTTGACGTAAAATACTTGTTTAGCTTGCCCAGCCATGATGAAAGGCTCGTCTTTGTATCCTTCTCTACGAAAGTCAACAAATGTGATGTCGAATTCATCAATACGAACATTCGAACTATGCACCCATCTGCACTTGAATACAGGTATCCGAACTTCTACGTAGTCTATTTCCCATATGTCTTCAATAACACCATAATAATTCACACCGGCATTTACAGGGTTCTTATCTTTAGCACTAGACACATGAATTGTGTCAGCAACAATTGTCACGCCATTATTCTGAACTGAACTTCTTTCATCCTAATCTTTTGTGTAAAATGAATAACCATTTAAATCATACCCTCTATAAGAATGAACGGCGCAACTAGGCCCAACCATTTGTATTTAAAACCATTTGAATAACCATTTAAATCATACCCTCTATAAGAATGACTTCACAAAATCAGGCACATTTGAATTTAAAACGTCGTCTTTCAACCAAGTAGCGAACTCTTCTGAATGCTTTTTTTGGATCAACTTTTCAGATTTTCCCTGATTAGATGACCTTATCAATTGTAAATGACGTTCTATAAAGGGCTCGATCTCATCAACCTGCCGCAATACGTAGAAATGGGCGTCATGCAACTCTGATCGAGGAACAACTTTAACTTGAAATCCAACCGTTCCTTTCTCCTGAAGACGATCAAAGTGTCGCGGCTTTGGAATCCCAATATACTCAATATTTCCCAAATAATGTGAGCAAAACTCAATTGCTTCCTCGGCAATGTATCCTTCAACCATAGAACCTTCAGATCGATGTCTATTTCTCACATAACTTTTTAAGGTCTTCATGGACCTTTCGAAAGGATACATCCATCTCATATGGACCGGTCCAAGAAATTTTATCTCCCGTACTAAATGAATAGTCAAATGAACCATAATGTCAAAAAACGAGGGAAGAAAATACATCTCAAGCTGACAGATAGTAACAACAATTTGATTTTAGAGTTCGTCTAAGTCAAGCGGGTCAACTGTCTTAGAACACAAAGAGCAGAAAACAACACACAATCGGGTAATAGCAGATCTCACGTTCTCAGACAATATCCCACGAATTGCGATAAGCAATAGCATTTGCATCAATGTATGACAATCATGAGATTTTAAACCAACAAGACGCATGTCTTTCATAGAAACCAGACTTGAAATATTTTACGAGAAACCCGAAGGAACTTTAACACCCTTCAAACTGGAACAAAAACTAATTTTTTCAGTTTTAGATAAAGTCGTACACGCAGGTGGTAGATAGGTTCTTTGTCCTCTTTGTTCGGGAGCTAACTCCTTACGAATGTTCATTTCAAGCATGTCCAATCTGGCCTTCACACCGTCCTTTGACTTTCCAGGATTGTTGAGAATGGTTCCGATAAGACTATCACAAATATTTTTCTCCACATGCATAAAGTCAATACAATGTCTAACAGTAAGGGAATACCAATATGGGAGATCAAAAAATATAGATCGCTTTTTCCACAAACCATCAACAGTATTACGTCCTCGTTTTCCAAAAACATTAGGAACTTCCTAAATAGTATCAAGTATTTCTTTGCCAGAAGCTGATTTCGGTTCATTTTCAAACTCAACTTTCCCATTAAACGAAGCTTTCTTTCGTCGGTAGGAATGATTGGTCGGAAGGAAACGTATGTGTCCCATGTATACAATCTTGCAACAGTTTTTAAGATGTTGAGAATGTGTATTCTCTCCACATATTGGACATACTTTGTATCCTTTGATCTTATATCCGAACAAGTTACTGTATGCATGAAAATGATTGATTGTGCAAAATAATATCGCTCGCATATCAAAAAACTCGTCTCAAGATACATCATAAGTAGGGACACCCTTGTCCCACAAAAGAATTAGATCATCTATCAATGGTTGTAAATAAACATCAATGTCATTCCCCGGCTGCCGAGGCCCAGAAATCAATAATGAGAGCATCAAATATCTGTGTTTCATGCACAACCAAGGTGGAAGATTATAAATAACCAATATGACTGGCCATGTACTATGCTGACTACTAAGATTTCCAAACAGATTCACTCCATCAGTGCACAAACCTAAACGCAAGTTTCTTGGATCGCCTCCAAATTCAGGAAATGTTTCGTCAAAAGTCTTTCACTGAACAAAATCTGCCGGATAACGCATCATAAAATCCTCAACACGCTTTTCAGCATGCCATCGCAAATTAGTAGCGTCGTCGGAGATTGAGAAGAGCCGCTGAAATCTAGGAATTAGAGGTAAATACCACAACACTTTAGACGGTGCGCTTTTTGAATTGATACTGGGAGCTTTGTTCGGTTTATATCTAGAAGAGTTACAAACTGGACATTCAGTTAGATCTTTATACCAACCTCAAAATAAAATACAATCATTTGGACATGCATGAATTTTTTCGTATTCGATTCCCATATGACACATTAGCCTCTTCGCGTCATAAGTACGAGTAGGTATTTTGTTCGGATCAGGAAGCATTTCTGAGACCAATGTCAATAACTCTGTAAACTCTTATCACTCCATCCATTCTTTGCTTTCAGATTAAACAACTTTAACACTGCTGAAAGTTTGGTAAATTTTGTGCAACCATCGTATAAAGGCGTCTTAGAATCAGATTTAAGTTTTTCAATGACAAAAGACCCGACGTTCATCTCTTTCTCAATGTTATTCACCATTCCAATTAAATCATCATCCTCCCAATCCATATTTTCATTAAATCCATGTTGTTCCATCTGGGGGCCGGGAGAGCTAGCTGTCTCACATTCACCGTGTAAATGCCAAACTTTGTACTGTGGATCAATCCACTTTAACAACAGATGTTTGTGAAGATCTTCGACTTCACAAAATCAGGCACATTTGAACTTAAAACTTCGTCTTTCAACCAAGAAGCAAACTCTTCTGAATGCTTTTTTTGGATCAACTTTTCAGATTTTCCTGATTAGATGACCTTATCAATTGCAAATGACGTTCTACAAAGGGCTCAATCTCATCAACCTGCCGCAACACGTAGAAATGGGCGTCATGCAACTCTGATCGAGGAACAACTTTAACTTGAAATCCAATTGTTCATGTCCCCTGAAGACGATCAAAGTGTTGCGGCTTTGGAATCCCAATAGGCTGAATATGTCCCATATAATGTGAGCAAAACTCAATTGCTTCCTCGGCAATGTATCCTTCAACCATAGAACCTTCAGGTCGATGTCTATTTCTCACATAACCTTTTAAGGTCTTCATGTACCTTTCGAAAGGATACATCCATCTCATATGGACCGGTCCAAGAAATTTTATCTCCCGTACTAAATGAATAGTCAAATGAACCATAATGTCAAAAAACGAGGGAGGAAAATACATCTCAAGCTGAAAGATAGTAACAACAATTTGATTTTGGAGTTTCGTTTAAGTCAAGCGGGTCAACTGTCTTAGAAAAAAGAGAGCTGAAACAACACACATCGGGT
>QZGG01000724.1:0-107093 GCA_006409495.1 Sedum album
TTCGTCACTGTCATTAAGCATGTATTATTGTTGCAATAGCTTTAGGGTAGCGCCTACATTTGATGCTTATTTTTGAATTTCATTGCTCGTTTGTTGTATTTGAGGTACTTATTGATCAAACTGTTAAAAAATAGTATCAATGAGATGTCTCCCTCTTTTCATGTGTGTCAGGTGGCTTCAGGCAGCCGCTTTGCCAATGCGAAAGAAGTACCTATGGTATAACATGGTATTCTCTTAAAGCTAGTGAAAGGAAAACCTGCAATGAATGATCATGGTAAATTCGACTCCCAGCCCCCAGCAACTATTTTCTTTCTCACATCACAACGACTGCTCATAAGTTATATAACTAAAGTATTAAGTCGAGGATTCCACGCTTTGATTTGTATAGGAAAAAACACATTTCATCTTGATATTTGTCAGTATATATACTAGTATACATTCTGATAAATATTACTAGGAATATTTATTTGCTTTTACTAATGTGAATCATCTTTATAGCTTCTAGTTGGTGGCAAATACAACACAAGAACATGTAGAAGCATCACATCGGCTACCACACATGGGATTATACTCTTTGCCCATGAGCATCTTTACTTTGCGCCTAATCAGTCTCACTTTAGCATAACATAAAGCATGATTAGACTGGATAAGATATGCTCAGAGCATAATTTGGGCATTATTTTGCAACATGACATTAATTTAGTCCTAGATAATTATATACTTCATACTTTTGTAATAGCACAAATTCTGATATACGTACAAATCTTCTGTTTTTTGCTTTTTGCTCATTGACTCGCTGTCTAATTTTACTGGTGATTTATTACTCATAACAGAAAAATCATTTTGCTGCTCTGCAAGTGAATTGTCTGGTTTGCACCAAACTGCATTATTGATACAAGTTTTTGAATTCAAGAGGTCTCGAATCAGACGGGAGAGTGGGGGACAAGTGACTGAGGCATATCAGTATCCTCCATTTTTTCCAATGCTAAATCATTTTGCAAATTTTCTGCCCCATGCTTTAGAAAAAAGGATATTTCATTTCCGAATTATTGTTTTGTTATTCAACTAGTTGGGATTCTAATCATTCACCCCGTGCAGGGTTAGGAAATCTCCCTCTGGCAGCACAACTGATATCTGATCATATTAGCTCATATGTTCACATTTCTTGCCTGGGGCATCAGGTGGAAGCAGGACAAAATAAAAAGTCAGTCACCCCTGCCTAACGCAAACAGTTATGAGCTGCAGAAATATGGAGGCTGCAGGTAAATTGATTGATAGATATAAAAGATTGAGGACCACCAGATCTCCAATTCCAGGACCATGTATCTTATTAGGTGTTCTGTAAGACATCTTCAGTTTGGCTCAGAAAATATCCTTGATGGAATTTGGATATGACAGTATGCAAAGGGGTGCGGAATTAACATTTATTCACACTTTGGAAAAAGTGACATATTTTACTGAATTTAGTGCTTTGTTAAGGGCAAGGGGGACCAAAACAGAAAGACCTCCCAGTAAGGTGTGCAAGCAGTTGTAATCAAAGCATGTGAGAGGTATTCCGGGAAAATACAAGATTCTAAAATTCAGACCGATGGGAAGAACTTATTGAGATTGAATGGCAGTGAGTAGAATTCCTCACTTCTCGTATCAGTCTTGAATGACTTGAACTTGTCCCAGAAATGCATGCCTCGATCTTTCCTCGTTGCAGTATCCTTCTTCTTCAGCGTAACATCAAGGGTATATGCCAGCAAGCCAGCCACAAATGCCTCGGACGAGAATGGCACATTAATCATATCATTGAACTGGCATGAAATTTCCTGGGTAAGCTATAGCCTATAACAACAGGTGCAGTATATTGAACAAAGGTGAAGTGTCAGCTTACCCATCTTGCGCCTGTATGGACTGGTCCATATTGGTTAATGGCTGTGTACTCGTTGAAGTACTGGGGTATAGACAATCCCATAAATATGGAGAAGCCTAAGATGAACTTCACTCTGAAGCTGTTCAGATTACAGAATTGAAGATAGGTCAGACCTCCTGAACCTGTATTGCATCAACCAAGACAAACAGGGAGTACTTTGTATCAGTGATCAAGATTTTTTGGAGCAGTAGACTGCCTTCTACAAATTGATCAGAACTTACCAACATATGCAAAGAACAAGCAGTACAATGCAGCTACTATAGGTGCCGGTATTGATGCAAAAACCGCTCCAAATTTGCCTGCCATTGTATAGTGTTTTTTGGGATGACATGCTTATGAAGTGTGAATGGACACAGAATGGTGTTTGGTAAAGTACCAAGTATGGAGAAGAATATCATGAACCCTGCTGAAATTTGCACTACCCTTCTGCTGCCTACTCTAGTCAGTGCTAAGAGACCAGCATTTTCTCTTCAAGAAACAAAGAACTCATTTCAGTTTGAGTTTGCAATATGGAAATGGCATTTCAGTGAGTGCAGTTTCAAGTGTCTTACACAGATACAGTTGATCCGATGCCTGTTCCAAACAGTCCGGAGATCAGGATACCAATTCCCTGAAGTCATATATGCAAGTCAGAAAAAGAGGCATAATCGTCATTCTGTGGGCTTTAGTTTATGAATATCCTAGTCTACTTATTACCTGCCATCCAACGCCGCGGCTGAGTATTGAAGGTGGAATTGGAGTTGCACTGGCATATCTTGACACAGCAATAAACACGCCAGTGGACTGTCAAGATACACCGAGATTATTAGACGGAGACTTAAAAACAAAATGTGCAGTATGAGATGTTCCACAGTTCATGAAGCTAATAGCTCAGACGAACCTCCACAAGAGAGACGAAGGAAACTGCCATCATAGAAAAGGCTTCTCCAGCATCAAATGTGGGAGCTCCCCACTGAAATGGGTATGGGATCCTTATCCTGTCAAGTGTGCCAAAAGATGGCTTATAAGTAAAGGAACAAGTTATAAAGATCATAAATAACTGATCTTTCTTTTTCTTCTTACCAAGGTGCAGCACCTATAATGCCAGCACGGTCTGTCCTGCAGGTGATCTGAGTTTGGATTGGTCTATGTTTATAGGCTCCTCCCACGGTAAGGAGGTGAGCATAGGTCCATACGATGATCACGGAGAATATCACAGCAAAGCGATCAAACACATGCCTCTCTGATTTCATTATATGAGGAATGTACTGCAAAGGCAGAGTCAAGGTATCAGACATCGATGGCCCTTCCAAACAGAATCGTTGAAAGCTAAGAAATGATAGAATATGTCTATCATTATCACCTGTGAAAAGAGCAGTAGCATGATAACTTCAGGGAGTCCGATCTCGATGCATTTAGAGAGCTTCACATTCAAATATATGTAGAATGAGTGGTTTCAGAGGTGCTATGACAGAAAACATAGAAGCTGAAAGTGGTACTATAGTTATACATACCACAGGGAAACCGAGCTCATACAGTCCAAAGCCGCTGAGGGCTACAAGTGGAGCAACTGAGAGAGGGCTAAGGAGTCTAGAAGAGTAGTAAGCAAAGAGAATGCATCACTGCTCTTACTTCTGATCTACCAGTGACATATTTCTTTGGAGATTTAAGTGCACAAATAAGACAGCTTTTGAAATATTACCTTGCAACATTGCGCCAAAGGCCGCTGAAACCAAGTACAATTTGAAGGGTGGATGCGATGATCATGGCCCCTTGGGTACCTCGCATGATCCTCTCAAATTTCTGCAAATTCATTGCTGAATCAGTAATACGATAAGATAACTGAGTTTCAGTTCTGCGTGTTTACACATGCAATTGTTACAAAACAATGAACCTCTGCAGGATCAACAATGTCATGGTATCTCCTAGCCAAGATGATTGAAATGATGGAGGGAACAAAGGTATACGAGGCTCCGATGACAGCTGGTAATCTTGTTCCAAATAGTGTTTGAAACAATGTGTTGATTCCCGCCACAAAGAGGACGGTCTGGATCATCTTTGCTTTCTCTTCCTATGAAAAGAGGACAGAATATATCAAAATAAAAGCTCATGCTTTGGTGCCACTTTTATTCAGATACAATGATAATTAGGAGCGTGCATCCTGATTCAAGTGATGAATGACACAGGTATGGGCTTACATTTCCTCCGCCCATTTGTGGGGCAAGGTAAGTAGGGATGGCAACTGTTGTACCAAGCATCACTATATAGTGCTGAAAGCCCAGAAGAATGGCCTCAGCTGCAGCAGGAAAAGATTTCATCAGAAAATAGTCTGAGCTTAAATTCTACAATGAACAATTATCAAGTTCAAGGAATCGTGTAGTATCACTGGTGAGCCAGAAATAGCGTATGAAAACTGAATGCCTTTATAAAGGAGAAATGAAGGGCAGAAAATCTGTATTAACGTACGCCAAGGGGGAGGACTTGTAATGCAATATGAAACGTTTGGCAGCTGATCCTTGACTGGATGAGGCTGGTTCTCATCTTGTTTCGGTGCTGGAGCTGCTCCACCTCCTTCTCCGGCCATGATAAATAAGACAGATGAAGCTACCTGATGAAAATAAGCTGGCAACAGTTTTAGTCACACACAAATCATCAATTAACCAGAACTGGCCGAGTAAATGGGGTTTGCGAAATGAAGTCTGAAAGTGAAACAAATGGAAAACGAAGAGCTAAAGCTGAGGAGTCTAAAGGAGAAAGGAGCGTCCAGAACTTATATTGGGACCAAAGTCCAAACACAGTTCTAAAATGTCTTAGAACAGAATCTCTTTGAGATTTACTTGAGCCTCAAACATATGGTATATTTCAAATGTTTTTTTTGAAAAAGATCACAGCTTTGTAGGACCCATTTTATGAAGCTTCTTTACTTCTACAATGGAGTAAAGATAAAGCTAACAAGCATCTCCAGAATGACACACAGGTACACACTCTTTATTAACCATTTCCCTCTTTACTAATGTTCTGTTCACAGCTTTTTATTTGATTTATTTGAGGAGAACTTATTCCTTTCAACACTCATCAGCATATCTTACTGAGCTTGACTTGATCAGGTTGGATTCAAATATGAGACTAACTTGATTTCAGGCTTGATACAGCTTCCACTGGAGCTCTGTTGAGAGATGTTGGATACCACTGGTGCATAGAATCTCTCCTCGCAGGGGGGCTATTAAGCTTAGTTCAAAAGAATCAGCTGAACAACTTCAAATCATATGTCCAGGTAGCACCGGCATATTTCAGATTCACGTTTTGATGAAAGTGCCGGACTTGGCAAAAAAATTCTGAAGTTCTGGACGCTTTGTACTTATTTACGTAACAAGGACAACTCGAAAGCTTGTATAAATAGATGTATTAAGTGATCAAGTAGAACCCTACATTACAAGAAATTCTAACTGTAATGCAGAAGATTGATTACTTGGCACACATTTATTTAAAGTGACTTATATAAGAGATTTTAAGTTCAAGCTTGGGCCTTGAGATGGTACTCTTCAATGTCTTTAAAGGTCTTGACAGCAAACTCCTTGATCATGATTGGCTCATTTGGGTCCTCAACCAACTTCTCATAGTCACAAGTCCATTTCGCCAAGCTTCCCTCCCCCTTTGGCTCCACATAGATGTGGCACTTGTAGGACTTGTAAAACTTCATAAGATCCCCGTCGATGACACTGTATGTTACTGTCTTTTTCTCATCATCCACGGCCTCGATCTTCTCCTTGGACACGGCAAACGGGTTCCCTGGTACACATTCCACATCACATTTAACAAACATTACATAAATTTGTCATGTGGGATGTAAATGGTATATGTTAAATGTACCTTCGGAGAAAGTGAGGAGGCGGACTGAGCCAGCATTTTTGCCATCGCCTTCAAGGACTTCAATGGTCTTGTAAAGCTCAGGAAAAGCCTTGGGGAAGACGGTCACCGAGTTCCTCAAAGTGTCCCATAGCTTTTCAGGCGAGATCTTGACCTCACATCAACTTCCATCTGCTGAGACATTTTCAGTTACTTGGGTTTCAAGAAATGATCTAAAGCCAACCAAGAGACTTAATAAACTCAGGTAAGCTAGCAAGATCTGGATGAGGACTATAGACCAGTAGCTCAAGGCATTTTATAGTGCAAAAAGATCAGAATAACTTAGCGACAAAGTTGGTTGAAGCCATTAAATTCAATCTGAAACTGCTTCGCCATTTCTGCCACCCCACCCATCGAATTTAAATCCCAAGAGCCTTCAACCTAGAGGCCTCATGTACTTGTTAAACTTATCATCAACATTAAACATTTCAAACTTGGACACTGGCAGGCAATACTGCAACAATTCAAGTGTGCAACTTAGATACTCTGCAATGTAAAACACTACGCATATACAAAAATAACATCACTTTACTGAAAACAAATAAGATCACTCAAAGTAAATTTCGGAAAGAAATCTCATGACCTAGCGATAATTGGTTGAAAACAAAGCCAGCTGAAAAGGCGACCAATTAATGTTTATATCCATATCAACCTACATTACCTTGGAGAAGCTCCAAGTACCACCAAATGAGACCAGGTCAAATGGATAAATTGGGGTTCATACACATGAGGCTTTTTTTGTCAAGAGGCTGGCCAGTCGAATAAATGAGCACATTAAATTCAAGCACAAAATATGTATGGATAGTAGGTGCAACTTATGGTTGGAAAATCTGAGACTAATTATCAGAAAAACATTTTAGCTTTATGAAACCGAAAATATAGGTTATAGAAATCAAGCTCTGCTCGTCATAAAATAAAACGGATATCGGTATATTGCTTCTCAGTTTTAATACATGTGTACCTGTGCGAGTCGAGCAATCACCCACCTAGAAAGATTGTAATCAGGATATGCCCATCTTTTGTTGAAAAATATTCCCAAATATCCCAGTAAATAACCTTCAACTCATGTCATGTGCAAGCTTGGTTGAAATGCAGCTCGAGATCATTTATATACCTTCAAACCATTATACTGTACGGTATACAACGATGTTCCCTAATAATTTACACTGCAAAATGTTTACTCAGCTCATTCACACGTCGTATATCATACCAACCTCCAAAGTCGAAGAATGAGGCACATTTAGAGGATAAGCCGGTCCTCTTGAGTTCCTTCTTAGGAAATCATAGCCATAGTTGATTGTGATTTTCTTTAAGAAGCTTGAACCTTTCTGGGCCCTCACGTAAGAGTTTCCCATTATATATGCCACACCTGCTTCTCTAGCTTCCATCAGCTCATGAAGCTCTTCCTGTGCGCTTCTGTCTATTTTTGGACTCTCTGGTAGGATGAATCGCACCCTTTTCTTTCTTGGTTGAGTTGTGACTGTAGCTAGTGGGGGTGAGAGTATTTCATTAGGACGCGATGGGTTGGCTTGGGATAGGGTGTTGATTCTGCCGTCTGGGTCTTCACATAATTGGATGTGCCCTGTGCTAGATGAACATGTTCCAACCACGGTCATTACTTCGTCATCCTTGCTGGCGTCTTGTTTTGGCAAATCTGAGTCTTCTTTGCCTGAACGGATAAACTCAGCTATGCTGCACACTAAATCATTCTCAAACTCTGTGTCATCCTTATGCACATCTCGGTATCCATATCTGACAATGCACCGGTAAATTCTATACTCTTTTGGACCAATGCGACCCACTAGAAACCTCTCTTCAGGTTTCACATGCGGGACAGGAACAGACTTAATGCAGATGAAGACTAGTACCTGGTGAAAAGCTGGAAGGTTGGTCACAAAATGGGAGAAAATTGCTGGAATTCCGGAGACAAGTTCAGTGTGTATCAGACCGATCCCACGCACTCGGACGATCCCTAGACTTGATCCCAAACTGAGTACCCAGTTTATTGACACCTTGTTTTGGACATCAAACTCATATTTCTTGACAGTCCCATAATGCCACACATACATGATGACGAGGAGAGTGCAAGCAAGTGCTATCGGGACCCAGGCTCCTTCGAGGAACTTAACGAGAGAAGCACAGAAAAACAGTGCTTCGATTGTCCCAAATAAGAAAACAAACCCAATTGCTAAGAAAAGGCTTCTTTCCCAAACCAAGACGATGACTAATGACATAAGGCATGTCGTCACCAGCATAACAGTAATAACAGCAAGACCTGTTTCACGAAATATAACCATTTGAGGCACAGTTCAAAATCGTAACTGAATGCGTAACACTTTGGTATTGGTACTGTTCATTTTACCGCACCTGAAGCATTTCCCAAGCGCCTTGTATCTTGAAAACCGATTGTAACAGCAAGACACAATATCATCAAGAACCAGTTGATCTCGGGAATATATATTTGTCCGTGAATTTTTGAAGATGTGTGGACTATTTTAACTCTAGGGAAGCAACCCAATGAAGAACATTGCTTGATGATCGAGAAAGTGCCAGTGATATAGCTTGGCTTCCAGCAACAGCGGCAAGTATTGCTATCACCAATACTGGCCATCTTAAGTTCTCTGCAATGTCAAAATGGAGCAAATTTTAACTACTGCAACATTCAAGACTAGTCACTTCAGATGGCGCATAATATATAGTTTACCTGGTACAGATAGATAGAACCCTATATTCTTTCGGTTTTCTATAACATGATGCTGTGAGAGATACGCAGCTTGGCCCATGTACGCAAGAATCAGAGATGGATACACTAGAGAAGTGAAAGCAATCTGCATTACAATTGAAAGTCTCAACACAAGCATGGTGACCTTCCAAGCGGATTTAGTGCCAGAAAAAAATGAAAATAAAACTAGTATTTATGACAATGAATCTCAGGGTTAAATCTTTGAACATTAAACTGATGAATCATTCCAGAAGAAAACACATATTATTATCTACCAATTATACTAGCAAAGTGTCAATATGAACATCAAACAAGAAATCTTGAGGTATTGCTAGAAGTATAACCTTAATAGACAACTGTGAGAAGTGCCCAAGATCCGCAAACATAGCTTCAGAACCTGAAGATAACAAATCAGAATTTTCACTTTTATGGCTTTGGAAGTGATTTGTAAACGGAACATGGAATTATTAGCTTCAGAAGATCAAACCTGTTATGCACAAAAGGATCCCACCCAATGAAAGCCAACCACTCCCCTGAGTTTTCTTTAAGAACTTCCACATGTAATAAGGAGAAAGGGCTTTGTATATATGACGATTCCAGTGGAAAATGTTGTACAGGCCAATAGCACTAATGCATATAAGCCACACCAGAATGATAGGAGCAAACAGGTGCCCAACCCTATGAGTTCCATAATGTTGGAGGGCAAACAGGCCTATTAATATGATGCACGCAGCTGGAAGCTCCACGTCTGCAATGACATTTTAAAACATGAACAAAATGTTTAACTAGGCAGGCCAACAGCTTTCATTCCATGATGGACTATTGTCAATATCATTCACGTTAAACATGAGTCAGCTGAAATTTCCACAATTCATCTCTAAGAAACTATATATCTTGCTATAGTCTTAAAGAATATAAGAGGACGTGTGCAATTCAAAACATTATGTAAGTAACGAGAAAATAGTATAAACCATTTGGGATGACCTTTTCATCAACGTAATCAGGGCTACATCTACTCACAAATAATTAACAAATAATAGAATTTTTTGCAAATTCAAGACTACCAGTACCTGGTCAAAACCATGTATTGACTAAACAACTAGAGAGGAACCGGTGTATCAAACTCGGAATTTAAAACTATTTTGTTTCATTAAAGTCTAGTAAATTGTGTTGTCAACTTTTACAAGTTATTACGAGTTCATCCAAATTGGGAAATGAATCATCAGTTTTTAGATGCAAGTCTTTGTTACTTATCACACACAATTTTCAAGAAAATGCCAACTGTGATTCTTTTTATATGCTTAACGCGTGGAGCTTTCAGACACATAACTGAATTTCTTACCAAACTTGCACAGCAAAATACCAGAAATTAGTAAATGAACAAGATATTTCTCAATGCAGCGGCAATGGCAAATTTTAGTAACAAATCATTAATCAATGAACAAATCCCATGAACAAGTCAACTCACAGTTGACCTCATACTGAAGAATTCTCTGGACTCCAACCTTATGAGCTTAAGTATAGAATCTTACATTTGTGGTGCTCCTTAGCCATCGAAAGCTCCAAACCAGACACAGCAGAGAAAACTGCAAATGAGAAATCGACTTCTTGAAATTTATATCTAAAGTTAAAGACAATCTCTTAGCAACTTGAGGATTCGAAACAAATATGAAAAGAAGCAAGATATTCAATCAATTTTCCAAATGTAGTCAGTAATGTAAATAGATTCAAAAATCAGACCTGAAATAGCAGGTGTAAGAACACCATCGCCAATAACCATACAAGTCCCTAACAAAGCCAGACCGAGCAAAAACCTTGCAGCACCTTGTGCTTCTCAAGAGTTGATTTCAGTCCCAACCTTACACCCTTTTTCGAGTCTGATACAAATCTATCCTTCTTATACTCAGACAAGTCCTGATCAGCCATCTGAGAATTAGGCAGTGAGCTAACTCGTGCATGTCGACACAACAACGAATAGAGAGCAAAAGTCCCACCTTCACCATTATCACCAGCTTTCAAAACTATAAATACATACTTCAACAAAGGCACGAGAGTAAGCGTCCAGAAAATGAACGACATAACCCCATAAATCTCCTCATTAGTCTCTGAGTGCTGTATATCCTCAGCAAAGGTACTCTTAAACACATACAAGGGCGAAATACTCAAATCCCCATACACAACACCCAAACTCTGATAAGCCAATGTCAGGACAGCTCTCCATGATTCCTCCTCCTTCCTCTACCACCACATCAAACACAATAACAATTACAAAAGGTTGAAACTTGATCACAATATTCATCTGGGCATTCCCAAAAAACCTCAAAAACAACGTAAATCATCTCACCTTTGATTGTTTTACTGTACCTCCTGTCTCCAGATCCATCTCTCGCCTACTCAATAAACCCTAAAACCCCAATCTCATAGCAAAACTCAAGACAAGACACCACGATAAAAAAATCCTAAAACAGGCACAAAGTTACAAATGCACACGTCGGCAGGACGGTTCAACAACCGCCAATTGGAAAACAAATGAAATCTGAGGTGGCAAAAACTGAGCTTTCTTGTAGAGTTAAGAGTAGTTGTTGAGACTCGTATAAACAAATGGCTTCACTCCAAACTTCCGTAACCGATTTTCAATTAAATACGTTTACTTTATCTTTGTATAAATCTGGAGGCCTCCTCGCTTGCAGTGTTCTCTTGAGCTTCTTTCGCAAGTTTTTTAAAGACAGAAATGAGAAATAGCAAAACTCAAGACAAAGCTACTTGAAATGTTGGGACGTTGGAATTGGAACGAGTTGGAAGTTGGGAGATTGGATCGGTTGCGATGTGCACGGATTTATGAATTTATGGAAATTGGGTTGATTTGACAGTTGCTCGCTTGATGGTGATGACAAGAGAATTAGATTTCGGACAAAGAGTTATTTATTGCTATTACAAAATGTGATTTTGATGTTTTTTTCTATTAATTACTCCCTCCCCATTATTAATGTCTCATTTCCTTTCTGGATATCCCAAAATCATCTTTCCATTTCTAAATCTTACTATAAATGAACATGTCTTCTTTAGTTTTCCACCACATATTTCTCCTCTATCTACCTTTTTCACCACTTATTATCTATCAAATCACTTTTTTTCTTTTTCCTTACCACACAACTATCTTTTTTAATTATTTTTTTTCATTCCTTAAAAACCGTGCAAAGAATCAAATGAGATATAAATTATGGGACGGAGGGAGTATGTAATTGTCTATATTCTTCATTAAAACTACGTCATTTATACCAGTGCAAATAACTTTCAAACTGTAAATGAATGTTATCTGTAGCCTCTCAATTGAAATTATTTACCTTACATGCATAAAATTTTACATTGTTGCAATTGCTTATTCGCAACATGGTATCTCATTTTTAGACTGATATAATAAAATGAATCTAACTAACTCGATAGAAAATGAGGTAGGGTTATTCGCAACATTTTTTATTCGCTCGTGTGTGATAACTGATAAGATATCATACGACCAACTATGTGCCTTGAAACATATAATCATATTAGATTGATTTAGTCGTGATTTGCCAAATGTGTTGATAGTGATGATGATATTAATGCATGCTTACTTATCATTGTTCATAGTTATTGCTTACTCAATAGTGTTTTGTATATACACAAATTGGCAGCTAGCAGTTAAACTACTTTGAAATGGATGGTCTACCTTTCCACAACTTTTCAATTTGGAGTCACATCTTGCATCTTCTTCATAAAAATTCATCTTGATCCTACCTCAAAGATAATATTGTTTTTTCAATCAAAAAAATATATTGTTTTTTCATAAGAGAATTTTCTAGATATTGCCTAAATATATTTTATTCAAAATTCCATGATTCCACTTAATTGGATAACTCTCCATTAGAAATGAAGCATTTAATAAATGCAAACCAATGATGGAACCATATGGACCACATTGAGCCCAAATTAGACATTGACACATGAATGAAACTTGTATTGGATGTTAGCACTTCTCTGACCAATCTAAGATTACATCAAATGACTAGACCTTAAGTTTGACCTCAAGCCTTCCACAAATTTATGTTACATTCTTCATTTGAATTTTTTGTGTTTTAGTATTTTTGGATTTGAAATGTTTATAAGAAAAATCTCATCGTAATTTTAAAGCAAAATAAACAACTTTGGAGACGTGAAAATCACTACTAAGGGTGCGATAAATGTTAAAAGTTTTGTATCTCATCTTACTTGCTTTTCCTATCGATCACCTTCTTGGCAAAAGATGGTAGGCAAAAGGCAGCTGAATGAATCTACAAAATCAAGTTCGTATAAGGCAATAGGTGAGTCATTTTATCCCGAAAAACCAATGGGTAGTGCAAATTGAAAAGGAATCAATCTGGAATTGGAGAAGTAATTCTATACCTCTGCATTGTAAAACTTTAGAGGTCTTGTTGATTGAGCACTCTCATTTGTGTCTATGGGGTTTACTGGATGCTTGAAATCCACAGTTGGGCCTTCAGTTGAGCATAGCATGAAACCAATCACACCACTGTGAAAAGATGAAGAATTAAGCTTTAGTAAACTTCTTAACGAATTGAAATGAAGTGACATTCGAGTCTGGACAGTTGAGAAATACCTTGGGTAGGTAGGAACAGTTGTCCATGCATAATTGACGGAACCTTTAAATATTTCCCGGCAGTTTGATACAATATCTTCAATGATGTGCATGTGAAGCCATATACTTTCCGCCTGAGTGCACACAACTCCTCCAGGGCGGAGAGCCTTAGCAACAGATTCAAAAAAAGGCTTCTCGAAAAGCTCCTTAGCAGGGCCTGGTTATGCAGCAACAATAATTAGTAGAATGATTATGGATCATGGATGAAATTTCAAATGTTTAGTTTTGGATTACCTATAGGATCAGAAGAGTCTACTATGACAGCATCGTACGAGCCTTCGGGAACAGCCTTCAGAAATGCAACACCTGAAACCATTGACTGATGTCTCAGTCGCATATTCACATGTACAACAATAATTTTTTACAGATTATGTAAATATAGAGAACAGAAGGCAGGTACTGATATAATACCATCTCCAATGTGAAGATTAACTCGGGGGTCCTCATACCCAACAGCTACCTCAGGAAAAAACTTCCTCGAAACCTGAGGTGAACGTAAAGATGTCAAATTCAACATCAGCTACGATATAATACAGGAAGCGTATTTCATTAAATACATTTTAATCAATTAACGGTGAACAAGCAAAAACATTCTCTATATCAAAGGATGGAAAAACATGCCATAAGAAAAAATACTTACATCAACTACCATAGCGTCAATCTCACATATATCAATCTGCTCAATTGTTGGGTGCCGGGCAACTTCCCTTAGCACGCCACCATCACCTCCACCTATTACGAGAACCTGATACATAAACACACTGTGCGTAAAACATATTGCCACATAGTTGCTCACACAAACGAATTAAACAAACAGTCTTGCCAACATCAGAAATTAACAAAATGATATTTCTTTTTCATGTGTTATTTAAAGCACTAGCACACATTCTACGCATAGAGAGAATACAACGTAATAGCTTAAGATACAGCAGTGGTCTGTTGAATAAATATGAGGTCCCTCTTTGCGGGATCAATGATGGAATATACTCGCCATAACTAAATATTGAATGACAACCGTACCTTCTTAGGATTAGATATTGAGCAAAGTGGGAGATGAGCAATCATCTCTTGGTAAGCACACTCATCCCTTTCAGTGAGCTGAATAACTCCATCCAAGACAAGAACTTTTCCATACGTGGATGACTGCAAGTAAGAAAGAAGGTGGATGATTCACTCCCCAGTCCTCTAGATATTACGATTATTATACTACACATATCCAACAAACACACGGTACCTGAAAGACCATAACATTTTGGTAATCAGACTTGCCCTGGAACAATATCTTCTCTATTTTCAAAGAGTGCGCCTCTCCTGAAACACAACACCAAATAGTTCTTCAGATGGTCCAACGCGTTCATGAATCTCTTAACAAAACCATTACAAACATAGACAGATCAAAAACACAAACTTTCAAACATTTTTACACCTTAAGAGAAAAGTGTAAATTTGCGAGTTTCTAAACCAGGCACATAAGGGTATCAATCATAAACCATATAAAGCTGTTTATAGAAAAAAGTAACAAAATGGGTCAAAGACTCCATCTCCGCTGTACTTTCAGGGTGAACTATACCTTCAAACCTTCGAACCATTTTTCTTTTGTAATTTAAACAGTCAGTAGTTAAACGAAACATGCTCTACAAAACTATAATTGAAAAAATAACATTGCAGATGAAAAAAACCTCTGTATAGGATAATTCATCTAATTGCATAAAAGTCACAAAAGATTCGATTTTTTGGGAAAATTTACCAGGCCACATTGGGCTAATCTCAGAAAACCAGCCAGGAATAACAGCAGAAACACCCTGCGGCAGGACCTTGTCATCCTCCATCGCCACACCGTTGGTACCCATTTCCATTTCCTCCTATATGAGCCTCTTAATCAACAGATGCTTTTAGGGGAAAAAGAGGTTGTGAAAGTTTGAATGAATACTCGGAGGAAGCAATTCCAGTCGGAGAGTGATGGGGTTTGTGTAACAGAGATTGGAAGATAAAAAGGTGAGATTTTTATAATGTGCTGATGATTGGGGTTAGGGTTTTTCTTTAAGTTGTTGATTTTCATAAAGTTGATTTTTTTAATTAAAAAATCAGATTTTTAGGAAAATCCTACACATTATTGTGTTAATAATCACTACAAATTTATGTTGGAGAATTGATAAATTTGTGTTTCTAATTAACAAGAATGAGCTTGTGAGAAACATGTTTTGCAATGAGCATGATACAACAGTGGTGTACGCATAATGAATGAAAGAATTGATATGTTCCAAGTAGATGACATTTGATGATCAGGGATTCTTCATCTTGATGCGCAGCTTCCGCGCAATCTGTGATGCTTTAGGGTGCACAGGTCTCTTGCTAGCATCACATTGTTCCATCTCAACCCAATTCATTACCTTGAGAAGCAAGGATTGTGGGACTTTTCGAACATCTCCATCCGAAGCCCCCTTTGCCTTCTTCATACCATTTTCTATTGCTTTTTCTAAAAACTCCATGAACCAGTTTCCAGCTTCAGTTTCAATCTGCCGTCCTAGATTGATTGTGTTGCTCAGGCAGCCACTAGATCCTGTTCCTGAGGAGGGTTTCTTGTTTTCGTCATTTTCACTGACTGTTTCGAGTGATAACTTCCCCAATGGAGTGCTGGGAGCAGTAGCTCCTGGTTTCCTTTCCTTCAAAGTGGACCGTGAGTTCCTACTCACTTGTTCACTTCTTTCCGGGAATGCTGCAATTGATTTGTTTAGCTCTGATCTTCTTGTTGACAAATTGGAATCAGTATTGTTCTTGTCAATGTTGTCGTGCATTGCATCTTCGTTGCACTCCTTGCTTAGTTTGCGCTTGGTTATTCCAGTATGGCTTTGAGAAATTTCAGTTGCAGCTTGAATGGACACCATTTCATTCACTGACTGAACTAAATGGCTGTGGAACTCTAGATAACCGTCTAGACCAGCAGTTGGAGTATCCACTCTCGCCGTCTTTGTCAAGTTTGAAAACGTCCTGCAGCACACAATATAAAACATAAGTACAGAATTCACACAATCTTCAGAACATATTTCAGAAAATGTTTCATTGTCAGAGAAACCCATGTATGTAAAATCGTACTTGAGGCATCTAACTATGGTTTCAGTAGCGGATGCATCTCTCAGTGCCTGCAGGGCAATCTTCTGTGCTGCCTCCCGCTGCTGCACTGCTTCCTGGTAACACAAAAACATCTTAAGATCACAAAATGCAAAGCTCAAGTCAGGTGATCAGTCACATTATTTAGAGAACTAAATCTACCTTGCTGATCAATGCCAGCTTTCCAGGCAAGTTCGTAGGAACACTAATGTTGGCAGCACAAGCCACAGCAGCAGCATTATTAAACTTCCGAGTCTCTGCAGGCTCACTAACTAGTCTTGGTTTCGCAACACTAGCTACTGCATCTCCATCCATGTTCAGAACTCTTGCATTCCTCAAACTTGGCGGAGGCGTTGAGCTTTTTTTCTTCTGCTAACACGTTAATAAGCCATTAGACATACATACAATTCTACTAAAAATGTACACAGACAAAAACTAAATTTGAAGCTAAGGAAGAATGTACCTACAGCTGAATTAAGAGGAGTAATAGGCACTCTAGGCAGCTCACGCTCACACACAACACTCTTGCTCCGCGGAAACCTCGAAGCGGACGAAGGCACGACGCAGCTTTTCCTCATTGACCCAGGGCTATCAGACCCTCTACAACCCTCCCCAATCTTCCCTCCAACAGAAGAAGCTACAGAACACCTCACAGATGGAGAACTAGCCTTAATTCCTTTAACCATCGGCGACATTGCGATGGAAGCAAACTTAACTCCACGTTCTTTAACAGGGGTACATTGATCAAAGTCTAGGGGACAGGCTTTATTGACATGTTTAAATCTCCACCAACCCCCCAAGAGCCTCTCCGTTTATGTTTCGAATTTGAAAAGTTGTTGTCAGGTTTTTCAAGTTTGTGGCCTCCTCTATCTCTTAAACCCATTAACGGTTCTGGTGTTCCGATCAAAGGATGTCGGCCGGGAAGAGGCTTGATTCCTTTTACAATTGGAACAGGGGACCCCGGCTCGAGTTTATCGACATACGCGAACTGACCCAGCTGCATCTTATTGCTTAAAACAAGATCGTGTTGGTCGTGAGGAAGACTGACGTAGATGGAGTGAGATGAGTCCGAAACCTTGATGTAAAATCCATGGCTCGGCCAGAGATTCTTCTCGTCAAGATCTGCAGGGACGATGTCTGTAACTTGGAGTAGGGAGCTACGATGCTCGCCGGTCGGTTTGACGCCGGAATTCATGGCGTCAAGGAGTTTAAGTAGGATGCCTGGTGCTAGGGTAGCCATTGTTTTCGCAAGATTGAGAGAACCCCAGATCGACAAGATTGAATCTTTAGGTTAGAATTGAAGAGGGTGTGAAGAGATTTGCGAGATTGGATTGAATTGAATGAGTTCACGAGGGTGAGCGGCAGCAACGGTAAACTGGAGGAGGTAGGGAAGAGAATATGGATTTTAAATTGTTGCTGGCAATTTGGAACGTTGGAGGAGACGCAACGGTCGTAATTGTTGTGACCCGGTTCCGATCGGGTCGGGTTATGGTTTAATAGGTTAAGGTAGGTTAGGTAGGCTTGTTTTGGCAGAGTGATTAAAAGCAGAAGGTGAAAGGCACAATTTGTTCAAAGAGGACTTTGTTTTGAGTAAGTAGGAATTTTAACTTGGAGTTGAGAAACAGACTAGAGGTTAGGAAGGAAAGATAGCAGCTGAAATGAAAAATGATGCTTTGAAGATTTTATAAAAGGGATGATTCACCTTATTACAGGGGTAATCTTCAAACAGTAGATGTAAATGTACTACTGAGAAGATACGCAATCCAAAGGAGTGTAACAATTTCTTGGTTAAGCTACTCTTCTGGGTGGAATCAGATGAATACATTTTGTATTCCCTTCGTGAATCACCTCCTAATAGGAAAATGCCCAGGGCCACTATTAACTTTAGTTATAGTGGGGTGGCGAGACCTGCGGTGAACATTTAAACTTATCAGGCAGATTACAAAGCATTTGTAAAGCTCAATATTGATGTCAGTATCATAAATACAAATGTATGCTTGAAGGTCATTCAAATTTGCTTGTAAGGTACTACTATCTTGCATTAAAAACTGTAGAGATAGCTGCTGATCCACTCTACTTAAAGATAGGTCACAAGAAGATGTCCATACAAGACATTTACCAATTTTCATAATGCCACTATGATCTGCACCAAATTAAAGCAGCTCAACTCCTCAAGGAGAGTTCACCGTTACTCACTATGCTATCCTAGTCTCCACCTTAATTGCACATCAACTTACAGGTGCCTAAAGCTGATTCCACATAAACCATGTTTAAATGAGTGAGTGAGTTCACCTATTTATCATCAAAGCAAAGATCATAAAGTATAGGCACCTCAAAATCTAAAATTACTTAGCTTAACCAACTCACAATGCACTCCAAAGTCATACAAATAGCAGACTGGGGAGAACTCAAAAATTTGTCATACCATAGTTGGCGCAACAATTTGATTTCAAAACCAGAAACTGATACCAATCACAAACACCAGGTCCACAGCCCAACACTTGAAACTACCATAGAAAAGGTGAAGGAAAACTGTGCACCCAGTCAACAACTCCATATCAACAATAGAAGATAAAAAAATTCACACGCATACCATTGTACGAAAGAGTTAGCAATAGCACAATACATGGAAGAAATATCAATGTAACACAACACATCATCTCATTTCCAGAGTAACGAGTCAAACTAAGGTCTAAGAAGTATCATTTTCAAGAATGAAAGTAAACAAGACCATCGCACAAGAAAGAAAATTCATATCTACATGATACCTTCCGACAAAGAGCTCCAAGTGGCAGATGATGATAGCAACGAGTTGAGCAATGCAGATGCAGTAACACTATGCAACGGCATCAACGACTGCAAACCACCGAGCTCAACCGGAGACCTATAACCAATCATTTCACAAATAAAAAACTCTAAACCCTGCCACAAATCAAGATCCAATAATCATCCAACTGACAAACCTGGAAGGTTTAAGCCTCGGAAACGCAAATCTCGGAGCTGAAGCCGGCTTTACACAGCCGATTCCACCTCTCAATTTCGCCGCTGCAGAAGTCAACTGCACGGCTCGTACGGAACTCCTCGCCGCCATCGCCATCGTCGTCGCCGATCTCCAACTTCCGGTCTTGCATGTGCCCTAAGCCCCAAACGAATGGCGCTTCTCTCATTGGGCCACGCATGTGATAATGGGCCTAATCACCCGGCCCAAATTACTCGCATTGGGCCCGATTGACATTGTTTTGCATGGCTCTAGGCAAGTGAGTTTATTTCAACGTTAAAACATAGTATTGCAACACAACAACCTGCTTTATTTTGTGGCCAAAGTTATGATGATGATGATGTTGATGTTTGTCTTAAATTTTGAATTGAAATTTGAGAAAGGAGCAAACTGGTACAACACATGGGCCATGTGTAGTAAGTGAGCATCTTTAAGGGCAGGCGTCCCGGCTTTGTTAAAGCTCTGGCTGTGATGTGTGGTACTCAGTTATTAATAAATGTTGTTACATGATGATCACACCACCTCATGCACAGTTGGCTCTTTACATTGAAAACTGCAAAGCAACCAAATAAAGGCATGACATTGTGTTTGTGTGGATCTAGCAAGAGTTTCAGATCAGTAGGTAGGCTTCAAAATATATTGTATTGATTTGGGATTGGGAGTTATTAGGGTGGAGTTATTACAGTGATCATCTAGAATTTGATCTGCTGATGTCATTTTGGGTAGAGCCTGATGTGGTAGTTTTGAGAGGCCATGTAACTACCAACTACATGTAACTAACTACAGCTTGAACAATGTGGTGTGGCTTTTATTTATTTATGATGAGTTATTGGTGGAGAGACAGAGACCCATTTGCTGAGGATTCTCTTTTAAAAAAGACATTCAGTGTTATAGCTTTTTCTTTATATGCATACACAAAGCTCTCAACTCTCAAGTCAGTGCTTGCTGCAATATTCAAATGTTTGAAAAAAGAAAAGGTGGTATTGAACTGAAGCTAAAGGAATGTGGCTGATTTAATGGCCAGTGCTCATCTTTGTCACTTTTTAGAGCCTAAAAATGGGATATGGTTGGTAGTAGTGGTAGTGGTACCTGTAACTGTAAAGGAAAGAAGTGAACCATGCCCTGCAAGTTTGACTCCAAAGGCAACTAAGGTAGCATACCACTACTCTGCATTTGCTGGTGATATGAGCCTTTAGCATCTTATTTTTAAAAGAGTAGTGGAATCAACACTTCTCACCTAACACGGGCTACATTATTGCACACAGTCGATATAAGTGTAGTAAGACCATGGTTTTCACGTCGTCGTCCAGTCGTCGACTGGGCGACGACATGTCGTCCTGGCGCAATTATAGTGCACCGTCAAGCAACGCCGTAACATGAGCCCGTCCGGTCGTCGTCTAATTGAAAATGTCGTCCCGGCGTACCGTCTGGTCGCCTAATCGACCATGGCGTGCCTAAAGCACAAATCTAAGCCTCAAGCATTCGATTCAAACCCTAAAAGAAGCGTATATTCAGCAGCTCAGCTAGAGGAAAAAGATGGTGGCTTGATGAGATTGAATCCGGGACTGAGAGTTGGGTGAGAGTGAGATGAGAGCAGTGGAGACTGGAGAGTGAATGGGCAGTACGCCGAGAAAAAAGGTGAAGAATGTTAGCAGTGTCGCTCCGTCCTCAGATCCAGATCCGTCTGCAGCAGCTATGAGTCGTCGGAGGCTAATTGATGAACCGAAAGGAGATTAGATCTCAATTTAGGGTTTATTTTTTTTGTAAATACTGTTTTTGTTAGGGTTGCATTGTAATATTTAAGTACATGTAGGACTGTTTTGTAATTTGTACTTTTGAGGGAATCTGTATTTAAACAGATCTCCCTCCTTATCAATACAATTTTTACGATATGTCACTATTATTTCAAGGTAAATAAATATATTTTTACATATTAAATACATATCACGCCATGTAACGTCTAGACTTTCGCCATATCGACTAGACGGCTTGGCGGTAGATTAGCGCCGTGATTCGCCGAGACGCCGTGAAAACAATGAGTAAGACATGAATTTACAGTAGTTTATACACTCATGTCAACGTTGCAGAACGTTCATGTATGCAGAGGTGCAGTGTGTCAAATAGTATGTGACAAATGAGGCGGTTGGATGATGACACTGAATACCAGATATGCTGCTACATTATATATCAAGAAAGATAATAAAGGAAAATGATAATAAACTAAATATATAATGAGAAATTTAACATGAAATCAAAAACATAAGAACAAGTTGCAGAAACGAGGACATGAATTGTTACACAATGATATGAAGTGATAGTCTTGTATTTTTAGGAGATATTTGAAGGCAGAAAGAGACCGGAAGCCAGCCTGGAAATATTCTAACATGCTAAAAAAGCTTAAAACATGAACATGGAGATGGTTTGGGAGGGAGTGAATAGTTGGACCACACCTCATCCTATCAACCTCAAATATCCATTTATGCAAATAGTAACATTCTGAACAGAATAAAATGATAATTTTATACGAAATTAAAGGGTATTAATGATCGGTTGATAAGAGCAGCATTTGACTCACCAAACTACATTTAATGACATCCTATTGTACCTCATAAGATGTTTTTGTTCATCGACATAATTATCACTAAAATAAACACAAGCCTATAATATATTGGGGTGAATCGGTCACAAATTGAGATTGAGCCGTGAGCTGACCAACATTATTTGAACGAGTAGGCAGCGATTCAATCACAAATAAAAATTACCCGGCTTAATCGGAGATGGTCCAAGTCATATCATTCTCAAAAATCCAATGGCAAACTTCAATCTTACCAGGACCCGATCCGAGAGCCAAAAATGACCCGTGTGTTGGACTCCATGCCGACGTATCCAAATGACATATAGCAACTCCGTGGTTCACCTTTGACTTTGTCTTCGGGTCATGTAGATCAGCTTCGTAAACTCGAACTTTAGGAACAGAATGGCAGTAGTACAGCAAGTATGGAAACAAGCTCTGGTGGCATGATACTGATTTGGTCACTTTCCCGCCGTTGATTTTTGTCAATGTGCCAATGACTAAATTCTGCTTAGACCCGGCTACACTGTCTGTAGTTCTTACAACAATGTTGCGGCCGAGGACAGATGTGGCAAAGTCGATCATGTCTTCGATTGAACCTACGCAACGCTTAGTTTCGTCTTTGGCAGGAGCCCGCTCACACTCTGTCAAACTGTCGGTTATTATTTTCTCCATTGTTGAGTTGTCAGATGCGTGGAAAATCTGCTTCATCTGGTCCAGCTTTGAGCTCGAGAAGGGTAGCTTAGCTAGAATTGACCTTGGCAGAAACGCCCTCTTGGGCATTTTGTCCTTAATATCTGGCATCGGGATTACAACTCCAGTTTTCAACGAGGATTCACGGAAAAATTTCCCAGGCTCAACCCATTTATTAATCTTCCTCTTCTCACCAGCTGCCATTGTACTGATATCAGAAGTACTCGAGTTTGTGTATTTAGCGAAAGTGACTCCGTCTTTCGCATAATCTTTAAAAGTAGTGTTAACTCCATAGCCTGTGAATTCAACCGAGTGGCTTTTGGCTCCTTTGGCATACCCAGTGAAGCGGCTAGATCCTTCATTAAAGCTCTTCCCATAGTTGGTAAACTTAGCCTTTGCAGAATTTGAATTCTTCTCATAAGACTGAAAAGTATCATCCCCGACATTAGACTGATCTCTATAAGTAGTGAATGTATCAATCTCGCCATTGGCTCCAGCGCCGTAGTTCTGGAAATGATTCTCAGGAACATTCCCATTCTCACCATAAGAAATGAAGTTGTTCTTAGCCCCATTGCCCACCTCTCCATACCCAGAGAATGTAGATCCAATCACATTCGAATCCTTGCCGTAGCTAGTAAAAGTGTGAGGAGCTCCATTCCCACTCTTCCCATAGCTTGCAAACCTCAGATTTCCAGAATTAGAGTCATCCGAATACGATACAAAATTTTGAGTCCTCCCATTAGCTTCCGTCGAATAAGTAGAGAATTTCAAATCAGGCACATTCGTCTCGCGGTTATAGCTCTGGAACTCGCCACTTCCACCAGTCGCACCACTACCATACGTATTAAAACTCTGATCAACAACATTAGCCTCAGTCGCATAGCTAGTAAATTTATCCTTATGCCCAACAGCATCCCTACTATACCTCCTAAAACTATCATTAGGGATATTCACACCTTCAGAATAGTTCTTAAAACTATCGATACCTCCAAGCCTATCAGTACCGTAGTTAGTAAAGTTCTGAAGCGTGTAAGCCTTGAAATTAGCATCAGATTCATGCTTCTCCAAACTCTGCCCTAAATCAGGAAAACACAATAACTCCGCAGCCGAGCAAAACTCAGGCAAAGCCGTAGCAATCCCGTTCTGGCCCGCTAGCTTACCGAACCTCGCCGCGTCCACTGCAGACATCGGAGAAGCTTTTGACATCAGAAAAAGAGCCGCTGGCTTGCCGTTTCGGATCTCCTTAGTCCAATACCGCATCACCGCCGCCTTGGGCGTGAACGGACTCTCTCCCGCCAACACCTGCATTTCAAACCAAATTCAAATTCAAATCCAAATCCAAATCCATCAACCAAAACTACATCCTCCACAACAACTACTCGTTCTACCAAATCGAAGTTTGTCAAAACTGCCGACAGTGGCGAATCTGAGAAATTGGATATGAAAAACAGAGCATTGAGAAAAACGAAATCGGAGCAATCAGATAGTGAAGCTTACATGAGAAGAAGCAGAGCAGAGGAGGCAGAGGACGGCGACGAGGAGCGGATCGGAGAGACAGAGAGTGATTTTTCTATGCATTTTTATTTTTTTAATTTTCTGCTCTGTGGAGTGAGAATGTTGGTTTTTGCTCTCATCTGGCGGACGCCTTCATATAAATACACTACTTACATTATTTTCATTTCAGTCCCTCAAGTTCTAGTTATATCCTATTTAGCATCCCTAATTTGTTACTTTTGCTAATATTTATATAAATGAATTTTTGAGATACTAATTTTAGGAATAGGAAAATGTAACGGGAGGATTGAAATTTGGATTTGGGAGGTTGGGATTTAATGGTATATTATTTATTTGGGGGGCTTGAAGTTGTTTAACTAATTTTTGTTTTTAATGATATTCCAACAAGATCTTGAAAATAGTCAATGGAATATATTTATGTGAATTTTTGTGTAATTTTGAAAGAAAATGTGGATAAAAAGTCAATTGGGAAAGTGAGTTGTGTCCTTGCATTGCTTGCATGTAGCCAGTTGTATTGATCAACTTTTGTAGTTTACAAACTTACTATTAGTTGTTTTTGGCGAGCAAAATCCTTCAGTTCGCCATAAATTAATATCCACACAAAGAGCATGATACGAGGACTCGATAGACTAGTTTATCTAACTAACTGTAACATAATATAAATATCGATTTGAGACATCAGTACGAATCATATTAATCTTCACATCGAGCAGTACTTAAAATGATCGAAATGTACTTATCCGCATTTAAATCGATCAAACATGTATCCAGAGCATTGGATGTGATCATTTAAGAAACGTAATAAAAGAAGCAAAAAAACGCGTTGTACAAGAAATGGAAATAAGTTGTAAAAATGAAAAATGCTGAATTTGATTGTGAAGCCAAGTAAAGCCGCGTTAGATGGACACACGTGACTTTATATGTAGCCTCTCGAGCTTTGGTTCTACACACAAACGCGTTTTTCCCCAACTGTTTTTGCGTTTTGGAATTTTTCAACTACATAAGATCATATAAGCCACTTATTATTTATTTTTTATTCATAATATGTTTTGTTTCATTGATGAAGTTAAAGTTGCATTGTATTGTTTGAATCTCGTGATAATGGCATTTTGGTGATTTTAGAGTGGAAGATGTTGGAGGGACATTTTGTTGTGTTTTTGTTTTTGGAATGTGAGACATTGATTGATCCACCTGTGTTCTTTTGAGTTTTTTTTCTTTCTGAAATTCACTGGTGAGGTTAATGTTTTGTGATCACTTGAAGACAGTTTTGAGCATTCTTAGCGACTTATGAATTCATTTTTCGATCAGATATGATTTTCATTGTTTAATCACTTATATTCGTTCTCAACGGTCGATGATCGAAGTTTTTATGATTGCATCTCCATATTGAGTTTGTGGTTTTTTCAGTTTTTGAGCGATGTAGGATAGTCAATAATGGAGTTTTATGAGTTTTATTATTGAGTGTGTTGCAGTGGTGTCCATTTCATGGCACTCCCATTTGAATAAAGACCTCTATGTGTTCTTCATCCTCTTTTATCATGATATGTTGCACTAGCTATTATGGGAATATTAAGCTGCTTTTGAAGCATGCATGTTGAAGTCCTGTATGAGTTGCATATCCATCTCCCCTAAAGGAGTGATATGCTTAATCAGTGTGAGTAAGAGGCCGTGAGGAGCTTCGATAGCTGACTTTTTCATACCGCAACTCGTGTGTTTTATGGTTTTGAGTAGTAGTAGTGTGATCGATTTTGTAACTTAGGGTACCCTAGCTAGAAATTCTCACGTGTTCAATATAGAAATCAGCTAGCGAAGGATCATCAGACATGTATCAGAATTCAAGAGTTAAAGCCATGTGTGCCATCTTAAACGTAACACATATATGGCAAGACGAATGGGATTCTCATAGAAGCAATTCGGTGAAGGGCACACATCAATACACTCATGTATAATGCCGCGTATTCAGTTTATGGAAACAAGCTAGAAGCCATTATGACTAGCATTGCACTCCATATTATTGGCGTGGTGGCCCTTCGGATGGGAATCCAAACCCCAATCTGTACCACCACTTCACCAATGGTGTCCCAACTTAAGTGTGTTAGTTATGAAGCTGTACTTAAAGTCTTATTGCACAAGAATATCTCTTCATTCATCTTCACTTGCATGAATTTATTCATAAGTATACCGCACACCTTCTACAGACTTCAGCTAGTGAAGACTTACAATGAGCTAGCCTTGTATACACACATTTCCATATTTGCATGCACAATCAATCAAGCAATGTTACTTGCACATGCAACTAGATTAATTTCTATAGGATTAATCTTGATCATTCAACTGACCATTCACTGATCATTCTAGACACTTAAATGCCTGCACATGCTAGTAATTTGAGTGTGCTAATAGATGAGATTGTTGCTTATTAATGGAGACATGGAGCATATACGCAGATAGAGTGTAGAGAACTGAACAATGAACATGCAAGTACATGGAGTTCAGTCATCAGAGTCTCTAATAAACAAAAAGCTTCACCAACTACGTAATAAAGATAAAGTATAGCATGTCCTACATACACCCTATACATTATGATAAGGGTTTAATTCTTTAAAGAGTGTCTGCATCTCTCACTAAAGTACCTCAACTCTTTGTTTATCAGAAATATACAAAAGCAGTTGGAGATACAGTAAAGAAGTATATTTTTTAGAGTCTCAGTTGAAGATAGAGTATGACTACCTTGTTGTTATTCTAAATTCTAATACACAAAATGTACTTCCATGTGTACAGAATCCATCATTGTCTTACATACCATTTTATCTTCAAAATTTCACATTTATTGTAAGAGAATAACAACGTAAACGTAGAAGACTGCAAACCCTATTCACCCAACGGTCTAAATAAAGATATGACAGTGACAATAATTCCATAAATCCTACTCCTATAAACCCTAGCTATTATCATCACTAAAACGGGAAACCCTAATTTTTCAAACAAAGTTGGTGACAAAATCATTGACCGGTTGACTCATCTTAATTAGACCTCCTCCAAGAAGTTCCCAACCTATTTCCAACGTTAACAAAAATAATGAACCAAACCAACCCTAAACCAAATCACATCGTAAAATCAACATAACGGTCCGGGACACATATAATCATTAGAGAAGACTTTGCACCATATTGCTGTAGATTGTTATTTACATGAACGACGAGTGTGGGGTTTACTGCTGATTGTTTGCAACGTTAAGTTAATCATGCAATAGCAGTACATGAATAATTGTAACCACATGCATGGTTTATGGTTTCATATTTTCCGCAGCTCGCAGGGTGTTGAAATGCATAAGCATGATGTAACTAATGTGCCATTTTCCATTTAGCTTATATATAACGTAGCTTTATGAAGTTAGAGTGGTATAATATTTTTCATATCTTTATGGTGGATAATGTGATGAGTATAATCTGAATGATGCAATGTGAGAGGAGCTGGGCAAGTATCCTTTTAGTGTGCTTTTTATTAATAAATTGTAAACATACTCATTTTGACAAGGATCTGACTTACCAAATCCACTAGCCAGACATGTTCGACACCGTCTTCTTTAAATGAATAAACAAGGAGTTAGTTATATGATTGAGCTTAAACAATAGCAACATGGAACTATAAAAAGTTGATATGAGTTGATGAAACAATGACACGTATATGATACTCGCCTATTTATGTTTAGAATCGTACAAGTATTAGCTTAATCATATGTCACTTTTTGTCCGGTCAAATGTTTGACATGTAAAGATAAGGCATCGACTTATTGGGCTTACGTATAGAGTGGCTTATCGGGCCTGCAGTTGGTTAAGTCATTTGCCGTCGGCTCATTCTGTTAAAGCCTTAAAGGTGTGTTCGATCCCAAGTGAGTCAAAAAACAAAACAGTATGCAGCAGAATTTATTGACGCCAGTAAAAAAGTTACAAAGGTTCACAAAATTCAAGCCCAGAACAAAAGGAAGAAGACTCTTCAACCATGACACAAACAGAAAAGGCCGTTCATATGTCTGACATATTATCAAGAACAGCTAATCAACTTCTGCAGAAACAGTTTACTCCCTTTCCCAGAGGTCAAATACGCCCTTGACAAAATCATAGTGTGCGCCTCTTAGAGCAATCTTCCCATCCTCAACTCCCTCTTTCACGAAAGGATATGACAGTAGGTTATCCAGTGACACATTCACTGCTTCCTGAAAGTTCATAAGGTCTCATATGTTAGAACTTAGAACATATATCAGCAGGAACACCATGTGCTACATGCGTTTAAATTTATGGCTAGCGCCAGCGAAGACAAAAAGTTCACATTCAATTTGTACACTGCAACTTGCCTTTTCGCAGTTGGTGCATTGGTCTGCTAGAGGCAGATCGCTGTGGTTCGATTGCACCTTAATTTTGGCGGGCTGACAGATTTTGACCCAGTCTTCAATAAAATGACTGTCCAGCGGAGTCACAGAAGTGAAACATGTTAGTTATTTTGATTCACACACACAAAAAAAATTCATTATAAAGAAAGAATGATCACAATGAAAAGTCATCTCAACTCTCTCCCTTCTCTAAAATTCAAATACAATGTCTGCTCTGTGACTGTGTCTTTAATATGCTAATTAGTATTGTACAATGCCATCCAGAACCAAAAGTCATTCAGACCCTAATGACTATTTTGTTCTTCTCAATAAAAAAACAAGAATCAGCTGGAACCAGGCCTGTGGAATTTTCTTAAGACTTGTTTTGTATAAGGTGAATGTAATAAACTATATAATTATTACTATTATTCTATTCTCAGTTTATGATCCCCTTAACACCGTACCATTAAAGAAATGATGGTATGAGAATTAGTCTAAAAGCCCTGCTGGCCTGTGGGATTTGCTTAAGAATTGTTTTTATCTTTGTTAACTGTGTTAGCTAATATACTTTGCAATTTAATATGGGAAAAAGTTATAAGGAAACAGTGTGAAACAGAGCAACACAACTATGACTTAAGTAACTGCTAAGATCAACTAGTAAAATTTGGCACTTGAAATTCTAAATTATCAAGAGAACATGATTAACCTGTTAGTAGAGCCATCATCTGTGATGGACATGAGCCCCTTAATACCTCCACAGCAACTGTGCCCTATGACAACAATGTTTTCAACCTGCAAGCCCATGAAAAGTAATGAATATGAATTCAGGAATACGAGCCGCTTTAAAAATGGTATAGCAGTGTCCTGTTACAGAAGATTTCCATAATACAGAAATATAGCCCAACAAAAAGATTTGAAAAACAAAATTGAGGTTTAAAAAAACTAACACTATCGGGTTGCATCTCACCTTCAAGTGAACAACTGCATATTCAACGGCTGCCCCCACACCAGAATACTTGGTCTGAAACGAGAAAAAAGCTTCATACAAAAAGTTCATGCCTTGTTGTGGTTGTTTGGAACTAGTGTTAATATAAAATCAATCCACTGAGAACAAAGCTCGGATAGACTAGTAAGAGAGAATGCCTAAATTACTAACTGGATCAGCATTTTACCATGTTACTTGTTTTGTATAAGAGCTTCTACAATAATTGATAGGCTGAGAACAAAGTAACATGTCCACATTAAAGATAATACCTGGCAATAAGGTGGAACCATGTTGGCAATGTTACGGACAACAAAAGCCTCTCCCGGTTGGAAATCCAGAATGTGCGAAGGGCAAACTCGGGAATCAGAGCATGCAAAAACCAGAAACTACAATAGCCAAGAACATAAATTTAGACATATACTATACCAACAAAGCACACTTTTACACAAGTAAGATGCAAAACTTAAAAAATATTTTGAAAGTTGAATTTCGAGCCCAACATATTGGTAGTATCATGACCACGATTACCAAGCAGACAGTCAAACGCAACGCACATTTGGTACTCTCAATTTAAGAGACTTGCCAGTAGTTGAAACCATGTAATTGCTATTATAGTTAAATACAGTATAAACTTAGGATTTGAATATTGAGGGTCGGACAGCCAACTAGACATCAAACCCAGACAATTTTGAACTAACCTTAGGACTCTGTCCTGTTGCAAGCTCACCAAATAACTTTGGGTTTGTCCTACAGAACACCCATTAGTACAGATTAGAGAAATCATTGATGGAAACTTTTAATAAGTTTATTTAAAATTTAAACATGTATAGAAGCTGCTAAAAAACATAGATCTGTCAGATATTGCAGCACAAACTACAGGACTTAAAAGAGGGAAAAGGTGATAAGCAAAAAGGACATTTCAGGTAACTTCTTTAGGGCATATGCATATCAAAATGATAACTCTAATTAATTATCAGCATAATGTGATATCTGCACTCCACTCCAACTACCTGAAATGTGCAGGTGCAGATTCACAGATAGGGGCACTATAGTAAATTTCACAATGACAGATAAGAGAAGAAAACTCAATAGAACACACAAAAGCATATTCCATCGGTTACTGGACCTCAAAGTAACTTTAATTACATTCCACATACTCGTATTTTAGTGTCTTGAACCGTTCGAACCCGCTCTTGAGCCGCCGCACCGGTTCAAACGGTACGACCTCACTCTCCGTCGTCCGTCCTAACTCCGCCGTTATCTGCTTGATCTTGGCCGCCGCCACATCCTCCAGGCCGCTCTTCTCGCTGCATCCACAACCAAACCAAAACGTAAGTAAATAAACGCGGATGACGACTTCAATACATCAAACGTCTGACCGGTTAGTCTACGGAACAGATACCTGAGAAGCTTCCTCAGAGCTTCAATCGACTCCTCGACCGCGTTCGGTGCCATATCCTCAACCTGCAAAATTCCAAATCCAACCAATCAGTTAACAACCAACAATCGCGTTTTGCTTTGCGTGAACCGTAAGTCTTAAATCGGCGATCGGCGAAAGAGGAAAAGATCTTTCAGCGCGGCGGATTTTGTATGGACGGAATCGTACCTTTGGATTGAAATCGAGTGATCGGATTAAGCCGCGTAATCGTCTCTCTAAGTGGATGAATGTGCAGCGATGATGGAAATTAACGTATTTATAGACGCGTAGTGTTTACGTCTTAAACAAGGTTAATTAAAATGTTGATTAGATTAATAGAAAATATCGTTTACTCGTAATCGGAGGCTTAATTGTGAGTTGAGTTGGGTGCATGATGTAATAAATAGATAAATGAATGGGTCAAAGTGTAATTATTTAGTGCGCTTATCAATCGGGTATACAGAATACAGATGGTGCACTTATTCGATGAATTTGAAATCAATGAGAGAATGACACGTGGAAAGAGATGAATGAATCAACGGTCAGGATATGTTGCTTGCGTGTCTGGATGTTAGTAGCGGAAGTTTCGGTGGAAGAAGTCAACTTTGGGGACGTCGTGGACACGTGGCGGGTAGAAAGAGAACGACGGTTGGGGTTTTCTGAAAATAATATTTTGTCTCCGAAAAATAAATAACATCCTAATTTAGTATTTATAATATGGAAAAAACAAGAAATTATTTATTATTTTCAACGTTTTCAAAACAAGAGTAGTTGTTCTAAAAATAGCTGAATACCCAAATCTATTTATAAATTATTATTTTTGGTGGTTAGTGATTAACAAAAATTGATTTAAAGTCAACTGTTAAATTCATACCCAAATTTAATAGAGTATTCAGTGTTCCTCTTTGTAATAAATTAATTATAATTATTAGCACAGAAAATAAAAATAAATAAATACATTCAGATAGTGATTGACTGATTGTGATGAATTCTTTAATAGGGACAAAATGCGAGGCAAGTCATTTTTGGGACGTGTGTTAGAAATATCATTAATTTTTCGGAATTTTTAAGATAAGGTAATAATTAATTATATCACTGACCAAATCAAATTAATTTGTGATAACCAAAAATTAATGTAAGATAAAAGAGTTGACTAAAAATGGATGATTAAGCAACAATTGCCTTGACGACAGCTATCACATGTATTTGCCTAAAACAACAATATGAACTATGAAGGGCCAGAGCTCAACAAGGTTATCAAGAGCTGTTTATATTTGCATGTAATTTTTTAGGGATTTGAAAGACATGGAGTTTGATTTTGTGAAATGTGTGCCTTTTCGAATTGTGGCCTATAATGGAGTTGATAAGACGAAGAGAAATACCACATTTTACTAAAATATTACATGCTTTAAAATTTCACATTTGAAATTTGTGATTCTAATGACATTTTGTTAAAAAAGTTAAATTCATCAAAATACTTTTAACATTTAATTATTACTACATGCAGAAGGGTGTTGGTCAGATGATCATGATTTTGATCTAGCAACTAAAACAGTTGGAGTTCGAGTTACTTTGGACGCATCATTTCTCACATTTTTGTGATAAGTGTTCGAGATTGAATATTGATGTGAAATGCTTTTATTAAAGATAAGGATAAGTCAAATGTGAAAGTCTCCGAAAAGAATTATACTTGGTCAGAATTTGTAACTCTTCAATCTTCATTCATACCTATTTTATTTACAAGCTTTTGGACACTTTTGTAGGAGTAGTAAAAAAACCTAATTATTTTATAGATAATATTCAACCCTTTGCTTGACTGGCTTTCAACCAGAGCCCATGCCGTGGTTATAGGGTAGTCAAATTTTAAGGTGAAATTCCAAGTGGGGCTCCAAGTGGGTGTATATGTCTAATCCTCAATTGAATCTTATCGTGGACCACAAGTCTCTTTCATTGGAAGGATGGTGCTTAATAGTTATCCTTTGCCTTTCACTCATGTGCACTACATCAGTCTATGACAAACAAGTACTGGTTTTTAGCTTAGCAGATGTATGGTTTTTGTTCAATATTTGATTTGGGCCACTCATTATGCAACACTATTCAAAATCACACTCGAGCAACCTTTTCATGTCCTTAAAACAACAGTAGACACGACCAAGCCCAATACAATAGTTGCTTGAAAGCAAGCATCCCCTTCTAATCTACTTTTAAGAAAGACTTAAGGCTAGCTAGCTGGGATTTGAGGCTGTAGTACGTTGCTGTATTATCCTTGTTGATAAGGGTCTCTGTTTGGTGGCCTCTTAGATGAAATCAAACTTGAGACAACATATGTGGATGTGGCTGATGTTTAAGTTCCTGGACATTTCCTTCAAATTCCAGATAAGAGAATCTGAGCACAAATTCATTAGAACTAGTTAATGTTTCACTAAAAGCACAAGATGGTCATATATTGGAGTGATACACATTCTGCAGTCACTTTGAAGTTCAAACAACATTGATCTCATTTCCTACACTGACTGGAACATCATAAAGACAATGTATGGAAGATGGAACTAGTCTGCATTTTGAACAAATTGATCCCTACACTACACTAAAACATGACTTAACTGCTACTCAGCTATTTCGGATTGAGGAAAAGATCTTTAAGAAAAGAATTCTCGCTATACCAAATATTAGATGCTATGAGGATGTTGGATATTCCTGACATTCAGGTCCTGGCTTTAAATTGTTTGATGGTTGCAGCTAAAAGCTCATCTCCTGCAATCAATCTAAGTTTCGTAATCATCTGGTGACGCCCAATCTTCTTTTCCTGTAACATTTCAACAACTAATAAGAACTTGAAACTAAGAAGTAAGAATCAGTATATATACAGGTTCAAATAGATATAGTTGCTTACACAGAAATCCTTGTAATATTTTTTTATCTGTGCCATTTGGGATGGAGGTAGTATCCTTCCAAGCAACATCACCAAGTTCGAGAACTTCACCCATGCAGAAGTCGGCCTTATCCTTCCGGCAACAATGTCCCTCATACCACCCAATCCTTCAAAACAAAATGAAACCCGAACCTCACAAAGTGATCTCAACAGAAGTAACGAATGACACGGTCCAAATCAAAAAAATTATTGACAACGTTTCCATCATTTCATTCTGGCCAGTCTCAACCTAATCTAATGAACTTGCTAAAGACTCGTCTAAGTTACCTAAAATCACAATCAACTTTAGGACACAAACAACCATACTTTAACAGCTTAACCACTAGACACATTCTCGTAAAATCTCGTTATAAAATCTAATAGCCAAAAGCCTAAAACCATAAGATAAACTTCAGAATGCAGAATCAATCCAATGCAGTCAAACCTTACAAGTTACAGCCAAAAAAAGACTAAGCTAGCACAAAGAAAAAGCATACTACTAACCTTGTGAAAGGGGCTCAATTTTGAAGCTGATGACGTAAATCGGCAAAATGTAAACGTTACAGTAAGCATTCCAAACGATGTACTTCCTGGGCTCATTCAAGCTATCCACCCCAGTATCAAACTCCATAGAACTCGGGTAACACTGATTGGAACCAAGCTTGATCTCCTCCTGTTTCCCTAATATAACTCTACACAACAATGCATGCCTCATCCCATTCTCATCAACTTCAGCCCCCATTGCCCTGCAACATATAAAAGTATCAAAATCAAATCGAAAAAATAAAAAAAATTTTACTAAATAAAAAACTAAAGTAAGAAACTTACACGTCAACGGCGTGTTTGACCGCCGAGAGGCATAAGCCGCCTCCAACTGGTGAAGTAAACCCATGTGCAACAATACCACCGATGTGCTCTCTACTCCCACCATACCAACCCATCTTCACATTCGCGTCACCACCACGCCTCCTCGCAACCGCCTCTGTATGAACACGAAACGCATCTTTCCGTGCGTGACTCGATTCTAAATCGCAACATTTGTACACGTCCACCACCTTCGTTCTACTCCTCAACGCACTCAATCCAGACAAAAAGTTGTTCCCTATGATCTCAAATTCGTACCCTTCCGAATCAAGTTTCAATCCCGGATTACCGAATCTCGAAAAGGACACCGTTTTCGGCCTCGAGGTAACCTCTTCTTCCTCGTCTTCCTCGTAGATCAAGTTTTTGATTTCTTCTTCGCCAATTGAGATTGAAACTTGCTGATTCACAATCGCTGCCATTGATAAAAAAATCTGTACAAAACCGAATTTTCGAAAACCCTAAAACAAGAAAACTTTACAACAACAACGCATCGACCAAATCGTTGTTTGAATTTGATTTTGATTTGAAACTCTGTTTTCGTGAAGAAACTAATGTTAGAAGAATCTGTAAAAGGTCAAAAGATTATTTATAAGATTGTTGATTTGTCGTTTTGCGTGTGGAGCACTTTCCGTGCCGCAGTTTACAAAGTCGGTTTTGTGCACAAACGCATATGGACTTTTTGTTGTTGACGGAAATACCCCTATGGAAGAATGTGGATAAAGGCGGTTTAGAGAGGGGTAGGACGGTAAAGAGTGGGGATAAAGAAAAGGCTGGAATGAAATGTGCTTTCTTACGTCCCAAGTTTACTTACAATACCGTATGTGGGTAGTTGTTTATGCGGCGTGGTGCGCGTGTGAAGAGTTTATTTACTGGTACGATGGACTCTGCGGTCGCCTTCGGTTTTCAGCACGCCAATTTGCGCGAACTTGGAGGTCAAGTCGGATGAATTTCATTGTTTTCCACGTCATTTGCTTTAAATTATTAGAATATATATATATTTTTATTAATATTTTTTATTAATATTTTTAATTTTATTCTTATAAATGTTGAAAATGATATTTATATTTTCGTGTCATTTCAAACATAAATTTTTATAAATTCAACAAATGAGATTTTAATTAAAATAATTATCCGTGTATTTGATGAATTTAACTGCTTATTTTAGTCAAAACTCAATTTAATTTCAATCATCAAATTAATCAAATTAATGATTAAGATTTTATCGTTTAATGTAACAAATATTTAATAATATATTTTGGTTTAAATTTCAATTAAAATGAATTATTACTATCTAAATAATTTTTATGTCAGACAACAATTTGTTCATAAACGACCACAAATTGATTATAGTCATGTAGGAAATGTAGCATGTGGATCCTCTGTTCTCTCAATTTGGTAAACTCGTAGATCCCCTCTTGCACCTGTCGATTGCATTTTTTAGACACACCAGATTGTGTCAGCGCATTAATGAAGCATGTGACTTGCACGTATGCATTTGTCATATGCACACGTGATATGTACATGACAAATGCACGTACGTGGTGCAATCTGGTGCGTCCAAAAATTCAACGGTTGCAAAAGGGATCCACAAGTCTACCAAATTGAATGACATGTAAACCTAATTCTTGATTATTAAGAAAAAAATCTTAATTCCAATTCCAAAGACATTTAGCGTGATTATTTTCTGGCGGTAGTCCGGGAAGCGTGGAAGCTTATTCGATTCGTCGAAACCCGAAAAATGGTCAGTTTGTTATTTTGATCATTCGCATCATTCATTCTTCATACTTCCAGATCGTCAATCTATTTGATCTTGATTTGTTTTTTTGGATGATTTTGCTGGCTTTTTCTAGGGTTTGTATAGGATTTGGTGGATTTTTTGGCATTTGTCGCGTTTGAGGTTTGAATTGAATTTGATTAGAATGTTGCATGGCCAATTTTGGTGGAAATTGGCGAGATAAGTTGAGATTTGATTGGTGAAAATTAGGGTTTTAATCTTGGGGGAGAGATTGGGGAAGGTGAGGGAGGAATGAAGGATAGGATTATGTGTTGGATTGAATGAAAGCAATGTCTAATGCTACAAATGCTTCAACTATTAAACAGCCTATGGAGGATGACTCTCCGCCACCACAAGCAGCTGTTGTGGCTCCTCCTCCAGCTGAGCAAGAGTCACCCTCACCACCACCGCCTCAACTTGCATCTCCACCACCTCCTTCACCATTGCACTCACCGCCACCTAAATCACCGCCCCCATCAGCATCACCTTCACCTCCGCCGCTTTCTCCTCCACCTGCACCGCCTCCTAGTCCTAGTCCTAGTTCAGTTGTTGCATCACCCCCGCCGACTGAAGAAGCAAAACCCTCAGCTCCAGGCTCAGGAAATGAGGAGCCTATGCCACCACCTCCTTCACCAATAGCTTGGTCACCTCCACCTCTAGTTATACACCACCCACCTCCTCCCGTCACACCATTAGCTCCGCAAACGCCTCACTCTCCTCCTCCTGCCCTTACTAACTTTGCAGCCCCAACCTCCATTACCCAGCCTATTTTTCCAGCTCCAAACGAGATGCCACCGCCCCCAACAGATCAGACCTTAAGCCCTACACTGATCATAACACCTCCGTCCCCAACCACCAAAGAAACTACCAGATCCTCTCCAGACAATTCTATTTCAAATACACCAGACAGCAATGGAACTATCACTCATTCTACAACTCCGAGCTCATCTGGGACTGACTCGAATTCAGCAGGAAATTCGAGAATGAAAACAGGCCTAATTGTTGGCGGGAGTGTTGGTGGCGTACTGATCATAATGGTAATGGCAATTTTATTTGTCTCCTCTCGAAGAAAGAAGAGGAGGAGAAAACCGGATATTAGAATTTCGCCATATATGCCACCAGCTAATTTTGTTGTCGAATCAGGTAAGGACTCTGTTCAGATTGTTTCCTGTTTTTTGCTCATATTCAATTCTCATTATTATTAGTTTGTTTCTCCTTGTTTTTTTTCTGTTTTTCTATGTAGATGGTTACTACTATGGACAGCCCCAATCAAGGTTGAACTCCAAGTACACGTCACAGTCCCCACAATCAGCTAGTGTATTTTTGAACTATGATAGTCCAGGACAGTCATATCCGTCACGAGCCTTGAATAAGAATCCCATTGGAACTCCTAAAACTATGTATAAGTATGAGGAAGTAATGGAGATGACTAATGGATTCATGCGTGAAAACATATTAGGTGAGGGTGGTTTTGGAGCTGTTTATAAGGGCTGGTTACCTGATGGGAGGCTAGTAGCTGTCAAGCAACTCAAGGCAGGAAGCGGACAAGGTGAGCGTGAATTTAGAGCTGAAGTGGAGATTATTACACGTGTGCACCATCGGCATCTGGTATCGTTGGTGGGTTACTGTATATCTGATAATCAAAGGTTGCTCATTTATGAATTTGTGCCAAATAAAACCCTCGAGCATCATTTGCACGGTAAGATGTTTTCTTTCTCCTTTTTTGTATTCCATTTCAGCGTTTTACACTAGGGATATTTATTATGCCAGATAGAGGAATGCCTGTCCTCGAATGGACCAAGAGGATGAAGATTGCACTAGGGGCTGCTCGTGGCTTGGCATACTTGCACGAAGACTGTATGCACACTCACTCATTCTTTCCCATATTTCAATGTCGTTTGAATGCAGCAATCTGTTGATAATTTACTGTCAGGCCATCCGAAGATTATTCACAGGGATATAAAATCTGCAAACATATTAATAGATAACTTTTTTGAAGCGCAGGTATATTCACTGTTTATTGTTGGTGTTTTATAGTAATGTGGGGGTTTCTCATCCATGATTGAATCACTGTAATTTTGTTATTTCGTAGGTTGCAGATTTTGGGCTTGCCAAATTGACCGATGACAGTAACACTCATGTTTCTACGAGGGTAATGGGAACTTTTGGGTAAGTGTAAGTCTCTGAAGTCTATTATTGAAATCACCTTTACCTGTTATAATATTTTTGAATTTATATTCATGGTTAGCATTAATAATAAAGGCTGTAGCTCCAGTCTATGTTAAACAGCGATTTTACTTTTTGAATCCATTTGCCTAAATTTACTTGACAATCTATGTTGATCTATCAGGTACATGGCGCCGGAGTACGCAACTAGTGGTAAACTGACTGACAGATCTGATGTCTTCTCATTTGGAGTTGTGCTTCTAGAACTCATTACAGGGCGTAAGCCTGTTGATCCAACTCAGCCTTTCGGTGATGAGAGTTTGGTTGAATGGGTATGGTCAAGTTATGTACTGAATATTTGGAAATTTGTTTTACTTTCATTAGGGATCTAGTGTACATAAATTGTAATTATAAATCTTTTGAGCATACAAAAGCTAGAATATTTTGAATTTATAAATTTATATTTGCACATGAGAGTGTCATTTTCTAATTAAATGATGGATACTCTCCTGATCAGGCCCGGCCGCTACTCGTCACTGCTCTAGAGACTGGTGATATCAGTGCGCTAGTTGATCCCAGGCTCGAGAAACGCTTTGTGCATCCGCAGATGCTGAGAATGATTGAAGCAGCTGCTGCATGTGTTAGACACTCGGCTCCAAAGCGACCGCGCATGATGCAGGTATACATTTTCGAGTTGAAATATTAGAAAATCTGACTGTGATTTCATCCGGGAAACACTTGGTGGGTTTATTTTGCTAAGTGGCAAAGTCTTTTATCTTCTTTTGGTTACCTATTTCCAGGTTGTTCGAGCATTAGATTGTGAAAGTGATCTCACTGATCTCTCCAATGGTGTGAAATATGGTCAGAGCACAGTCTACGACTCAGGCCAGTACAGTAAAGACATATCCAACTTCAGAAGAATGGCTTTTGGGAGCGGGGATGATTCTGATATTGAAATGCATAGTGATGAATTCACCTCCAGAGAAGTCGACAGAAAACACGGAGCATGGACATCTCCTGGAGACTCCAGTGAATCCACTAGATCCAGTGCTGAATCAGAAACACGGGCAATCAATGCTCATTACGAAAGAGGGTCTAGTAACAGTCGAGGGCATTACGGAGCACGGATTTACTAATGCTGTAGAAATCTCAATACTGCCATATTTTCATTAGAGCTCAGAACAAGGCCAGTGCTGCTCCAGAGACGGATATATATTGCCACAGCTATTGCTTTTGAATGATGTATGCCGCCAAATGAAGTACGACATTATGATACAAGCCTGCCTTTGTTCTCAGCTCGATAATCAGAGAAATGTCATAATGTTAAAGGTAAACAAAGTAGATATTTTAAAATATATATTCTCTTTCTCGTCTTCTGAATTCTGATGTCCCTTTTGTCGTAAATTCAGGAATGGGGCCGATGGAATGCAAGAAGGATACATTTGTGTGATCAGGCAGTCGGAAGCAATTTGTGCCGGTTAGAGATTTGTAGAATGCAAATGAATGGGTATGGTTCACCATGTTTAGAAATTGAAAGTGTGTACCCAAATCAGTTGTAGAAACGCAAAATGGTGTGGTTTATTAAAATGCTGGCATTATTTAGCTGCCTATTTTTGTATCCTAGTATTTTAGATCTAATAAGTGTTCTGTGCTAAAACATTGATCGATAGCATCAAAGGTAAGCTTGCTTTCACCAAGTAAGTCTCCGTCTTTTCATTATACTTTTTTTTGAAGCCAAAGAAAGAAAAATGATGTAAAAAATCAACAGGAAGATGTCTATTTTATGCAATGCATGTTTGAGATGTGAGCTCGGTGTAATCATGGCTGATGTGGATGTCGAGGCTCGTTGGTGGGTTCAGCATCATGATTTCAAGGCTATTTTGTCAACTCCTGATCAGGATTTTCTTGTGTGGATTGATCGGGATTGATTAACGGGAATGAGTTGACTCGAGTTGTCAATAGATGAAAATGCTCCAGTGAGAAAGTAAATAAACGCCATGATGGTTAACTGCGACAATGTTTCTGAATCATATAAGTCAGCAAGATTCGGAAGCAAAATTACTTTGCATATTTTAAAACTTCGCATAAGTGCCAAGTAAATGCTGGATAGGAACCTTAACCTCAGTTCAGTCTTCGTCCTCACTTTCACCCCCAAACATGGAAGCCATCCTCAAAGCGAGCTTGGCAGCCATTTCCCTCCTCTGAAAATCAGGCATCAATCTCAAGCTATCACGCATGCCACCAATTTCAGACATCAAGCGTTCCAAATCATCAAATTCAAAATGCGAACCGAGATCAGGATGCTCCTCTTCAATGGCAGTATGATCTTCCTGCACTACTCCATTCCTCTTCTCTTGTCCATTTACATCTGTAGTGGATACTGAAAAAGGTTCTTTCTTTTCACCACTGCATCCAGCTCCATTATCAACACAATCATTATTTGAATAAGAAACTACACTTTTACCCTTTACAGGGCCATTAGCAGACACCCATCCTTCATCCGCATCATTCCAAGGCTCAGCAGATCCCTCAGAAAGCACCTCATAATCAAATTCAAAATCAGATTCCACATCAGAAACCTCCTCACCTTGAGGCAAATAAGGCTCAACAACCTTACCACCATTCCCCAACTTCAACACCATCCCAGGCCACATATGAGCCGACAACGCACCATACAGCCTCTCAACTCCCTGGAATCACCATCCAAAGACAAACACTTATCAAACTCAGCATTCGCCGCACACGCTTCCACATATTCAATCCCATTCTCAACGCACCACTCCAAACACATACTCTTCTCAACCCCAAATCCAACACCACCACAACTCTCCTCCTCTTCCTCCCTCAACAATCCAACCCCTTCACTCTCAAATCCACCATAATCCAAAACCTCAAAACCCTCGCTTTTCTTAATCAAACGCCTCTTATACTCAACATGAGCTGAATGTCCTTCAACAAGATCCACTTTATTCCCAATACACAACAAAACATCAAACTTGCTCAAATCAACCTTACTCGCCCAAATCCTCAACGCATCAAACGACTTCAAATCGTTCAAATCAAACACCAAAACCAACGCAGCCAAGTTACTATAAAACGGCAAGTTGTAAACACAGATCCCTTCTCCTTCTTCTCGACTAAGATCCGCGGTCCAGAGAGCGACGTCAGCCGTGTAGTACTTGGTATCGATCGTCCAGCCGTGGGAGAGTAGATCATCGGACTTCGAATCGTCGTCGTCGAATTGGACGGAAGGGAGTAGTCGGGAGAGAAGCGTGCGTTTTCCGACGTTGGAGGATCCGACCATCAGAATCGCAGGTCGGTTCTCCAACGAAACCTCAACATCGATTTCGGTCATATTTGCCGATCAACGGATCGCTGTAAATCTGAGAATAATTACGAATGATCGGGAGGAGAGATAAAATCGACGATGAATTCTGTTTGCTTCAAACGACGGCGTATAGCGTGGTTGCATGAGTTAGGTTGGAGTTCATCAAACGGCGCCGTTTTAATAAGCAATCCATCACCTAGATTGTGTCCAACCATTTGCTGAGAATTGAAACATCACTGTTTTCATTTGTTGCAGATCAACTGAAGTGATTTACATTTTGAATAAACAAAAAGAGAATAATCGGAATCTGCTTCTATGATTTGAGTGTCATAACTCTTTAAGTCTAAATCTGAGTCGTTATGCCAAAGCAGATGAAAAGGCTCAATATGCAACAAATCGAAAAAGTCAGAAAATGGGAGAAATTAGGAGTAATACAAACTTGGTGGTCTGATATAGATTAGAATACCAAACAAAGCTTTTGTAAAAACATATACGATATACTCATCATCAGTAGTACTAGTATCTGACAGTAACTAGGAATGCGGAGAATTAAAATGAAGCATGGCTGAAGTTTCACTGAGACTTGCCTTGGTTTCAAGCCTGCAACATTGCATCAAGAACAGTCAGAATAAGGGAAACCATGGAAAGGAAGAATGTTAGATTGCTATTGATTAAAACAAGGGTGTTAACAAAAGCTAGTTACCTTGCTAGCAATGTTGTTGGAGAGCCAGTCCAATCCTTCGTAGAGTCCCTCTCCAGAGGTTGCACAGGTGCTCTGGATATACCTGATTAATTTTAGGGGAGACATCATATATCAAGTAGTTTTACAGAAGTGGTCATCAAGTTTCAAATGATTAGCGGTTTTGTTATCAACTTGATAGAAAACCATACCAGTGGCGCTGGCGAAGAGAGTGGAGCCCCAGTTTGTCAGTGATCTCAGCAGCATTCATTGCATTGGGAAGATCTTGTTTGTTAGCAAATACTAGCAAAACTGCATCGCGAAGCTCGTCCTGAAACCAGTGGATATCATTAGTTAATCCATTATCTGTCTCATTATATAATCTGTGCTTGGGCACACAAAAGTACTCTGAGATGATGGCACCCCATCCCAAAAGGATACAAAGACAAGTTAGCTAGTGGCTAAGATGTAAAACCAAAGAAATGCACTATAACAACTTCCAATATTTACTCACAATCATATAATAGCTTGATTAATATACTATTGCTACCTGACTAGCCGATGAAAAAATCATAGCACAATAGATGAAGAATAAACTATTTACCTCATTCAACATCCTGTGAAGTTCATCTCTTGCCTCAACAACTCGATCTCTATCATTGCTGTCAACAACAAAGATGAGGCCTTGTGTGTTCTGGAAATAATGCCTCCACAATGGACGAATCTATAAGAAAAAGAGTCATGATTCAGAATTAATTACGAGGGTCCAATTTTACGAGTAATAGTTGCATGAAAATGAAAGCTTTTACATAAGAAAATAATAAGATAGTAGGGGATACCTTGTCTTGACCCCCGACATCCCAGACTGTGAAGCTGATGTTCTTGTACTCAACAGTCTCCACATTGAACCCTGCAAAGTTGTCCTTAATTAACTTCTTTTACGATATGAATAAGAAAACAAACAATATATGCCCATGTTCACTCAAATAAGATCACAACCTGTCCACTAAGATTGCAGTGAAAGACAACAATCAAAAGAATGTGAAAAAACATCAAAGCTGATTAATTGAATCATAAATATTAAGCCAGTAAATGTATCGGCTGTCACTGACAACAGATTGCAAAATAATCTAGGAGTGAAAGTGCTTACCAATGGTAGGAATTGTAGTCACGATCTCCCCAAGCTTTAGCTTGTACAAAATGGTAGTCTTACCAGCCGCATCGAGACCAACCATAAGGATACGCATCTCCTTCTTAGCAAACAGCCTGCTAAACAGCTTGCCGAAACTCAACCCCATTTTTTCCTTACTCTGTCATGCAACAAAACACACAAAGCCATCTTAATCATCTCAATTACAACAAAAATTCTAATCTCATATCAAATTTAAATAAATCAATAGCATCAGCTTCCTCCATATCACAATCAAACCCTAATTCGACACATTTCGATTTCAAATATGTTCCAATATCATCATCAACGATTAATGTAATAGAACAATAGATCGAAACAGGGGTGAGAAGCTTGCGAGATTTACCTCGGGAGACGAGATGCGGCTCGCGACGATGGGATCTGATGAACGACAGCTTTCGTTGTACGCGTGAAAGTGTGTTTTGTAGACAATCCAGACTTTTTTAGTTGACGAAAATGCCCCTGCTCGATAAATGGAAAATAACAAGTTGCGGAAAAAAGAGGGAAAGATTACAAAGGTGAGATCATAAGATTCTATTCCTGAGCCACTCAAAAACTGTATGTAAAATGAAGTCCTTTCTCATTGATATCAACTTCTTTACATTACAACTCTTCGATGTTCAAGAAATGGTTCCCTTCGGAGCGGAAATATCCTCGAAGAAAATATTTTTCACCTCTTGCACGTGAATAAGTTATTTATGGTTCTTAAGCTGCGTAACTTTATAGTAACAGAACCTATAAGAGGTCGATGACAGTGATGCAGTTTTACGATCATCAGTGCAACACTCAGCGCGAGTAGCAGTAGACTCATCTTGGGTAGAAAGTGGTGTTCGCCATGCTAGCAACTGATTCAGGGTAAGCATCATGGATATTGTAAGTTTGATTTCCTGCAGCATCGTTAAGTGACATGGTTCCTTCATCCACAAAAGGTGGATTGGCCGGTGCAGGTAACTCTTCATTTTTTCCGCGTAGCATCTCTAGCACTTTTGACATCAAGGGTCGTAGAGTTGAGCTCTCTTGTGTGCAAAGAAGGCCTATATGGACTACTCTAGAAACCTCCGCCTTAATATTATGGTTGTGGTAATTATGCAACAGTAGATTTGGATCAAAGAGTTCCTCTACTATCCCTTGCTGGAAATGCTTCCATGCCTGTATTAATGACAGAATACATAAGCCAACGTAAAGATTAAATCATAGCTTCAGCGAGTGTGGTGTGTTTTTTGTGATATTTTCGACGAACCTGTATGACTAGGCTGTCTGAATATTCAGCAGTTTTGACTTTGTTGTTTTGCTTTCCTGACACAACTTCTAGAAGTAACACACCGAAGCTGTATACATCTGCTTTTTCAGTAAGTTGGCCGTGCGCTAAGTACTCAGGCGCCATATACCCTCTGCAATAACACATGATGAGTAAAATGTAATTATCTGATATTAACTTGCGTGAAATACATGGGATCACATCACTGAATAAATCGTATCTATAGGATGAGGAGATTTGCTTACAAAGTTCCTGCAATGGCTGTGCTAATGTGGCTTTTATCGTCCTCAAAAGACCTTGCCAAACCAAAATCAGCTATTTTGGCTCGGAGCTTCGAATCCAACAGTATGTTACTAGCTTTAATGTCCCTATGAATGATTCTGATATTGGTGTTCTCGTGAAGGTAGACCAGACCTTCTGCCGTGCCTAAAATTATCTCGTAGCGATTGTCCCATGTCAGTGTCTTGCCTCTACTCGAATCTATCACATTCATAACCAAAATCACCTGTCAAATTAAGAAAGAAAAAACAGAAATTGTACACATATTTTTGAACATACAGTTCAATGGTTACCAAATATGAAGCGATCAAGACTCTTGTTTGGGAGATACTCGTAAACAAGTAGACTTTCAGGTCCTGAACAGCAGCAGCCTAGCAACCTGACAAGGTTTTTATGTTCTATCCTACTAATTATATTGACTTCATTGTAGAAATCGGCCGCTCTATGCCTATTGTTGTAGAAAAGCCTCTTGACTGCAATCTCCCTCCCATCGTTCAAAACTCCCTAACAACAAATCTATGTCTCAAAAAATGCATGTGAAAAATAAAATTTATTGGTAACCACCTGGTTGTCCTTGAATGAATCTGCAAATCTGAAATGCTAAGTTTACCTTGTAAACGGTCCCGAACCCTCCTTGTCCTAGCTTATTTGTTTCATCAAATGATCCGGTTGCTTTGACAATTGTGGAATATTTGAAGTTCAAGCTACTGTCATGAAGAATCTTTGCCAACTTCTTCACATCACTTGAGCCTGCGCGTCATACAGTTCAAGACTTAATGGAACAAACTATTTGGCGCAATTTGTTCTCTAAGAAAAATTACCTCTTCTTTTATTTTCAATGACTCTATGCTTGTAGACATATATTCCAATCAAAATTCCCATCACCAGGAGGAAAACACCACTTAAAGCTAAAACTATTATAACCAGCATAATTCCTGCAAAAGGAACGTATAAGTTGGTAACTTGTTTCGTTTGCCTGATTCGCGAATATTAAGTACTTACCTCTTGAATTTGTGCGGCCTGTTTCCTTGTTGAGGAAATCAACATCAGAATATCTAATAAAGCATCCGGTGAACAATGCTCGCCCCTCGGATTTAGGCAGGCAGTGTTTAATAGACTTAGATGCACTGTTCAAACAGGCACTGCAAGAACTTGCATTTAAGGTCCTCCAGCAGTCAGTCAAGACATAAACTGTTGAATTAGGAGAACCAGGAACGGCCATCTTGACCCTTGCATATCCTCCACCATGATGTGCATTTGAAACAGCCTGTGTAATAGCTGTTTCAGCAGTATTTTTGAACCTGAATCGTTATTTGTTGCATTCCCACAAACTGACTTATCGTCAGGTCCTTTATACTCCTCAAAGAAGCTGTAGTTACCTGATCTCATAAAACAACCATCCAAATACACTCTACCGGCGTTGTGGGGGAAACATTTAGGAAGGACAGTTCTAGCCTGAGCATAGCATAAGACACAGTCAAGCAACGAGAGGTCGCCATAGCATTGAGCAAGGCCATAATTAGCATCTTGTCCTTCACCCGACACAGCCTTTCCAAACCCACTTACGCGCATTTGAGCACTTATATTCTCCATTGTTGACACAAAGTTTGGAACAAAGAGAGTCGAGTTATGCTCTCTTTCATTTCCACATTGGATCTCTATAATCTGAGTTCTTGGGTCTCCAAGTGTTGTACCACACAACATCATAACTGCAAAAACAAGGATCGCCATCAGCTGTAGACCGGATCCAGGGATCGACATGTTCATCCTTCCTGAAAACTTTGCAAAATGAGAAATATGAGCTTCCCCAAAATTTCTAACATAAAAGTTCCAACAATAAAGTTGACAACTAAAGTAAACCAAACATCGAAAACTATCAGCACGAGAAAAATGAAACCAAAGACTTCAGTGGAACATAGTGTGCTAGCAAGATGACAGGTGGGTGTAATAACAACTAAAAGTGAACAAAATCAATTAGTAAGGGACAACCAACCCGACGACAGTTGAGAAAAAGAATTAGCCACGCAGTTTTCAGACTAGGAAAGGGATTTCTATGACATTTATTGGCTCTTTCACAATACTAAATGACAGAAAACATTTATGAGGTGGTTGTATTGTATGCAGTTAAACTCAAACCTCCACATGCCATAAGCTTCTAGAGATCGAACGCGAAATATATAACGGTAACAGAGTTATTTACCAGTAAAATTTTACAGCTTAACAGTAAAACATATTTACCTGAATGGAGATTTTTCTGAAATTTTCTTCGAAATGTTTGGATTCAGGAAATCATATTGTGGACAAATCTGTCTTTCAATTTCTTGCCTGTCAAGAAAAGGGTCAGTAGAAACTGGTTGAGCCTTGAAATGGGAAAGAAGCAAAGTCAAAAAAGAGTGACAGAAATTTCTGCAAGAAGAAGATATAAAAATCTCTTAAAGTCAATGGTAAGGGACTCTTAAATACATTCTTTATGCTTCTATGAGTATTCAAAAGATTGATGCAACCTAAACTACCATTTAATCGATACGGTGACATGTGAAAGTGAGACTCATAAATGACAATCTGTAGAGGGATTATCAGCCCTATGAACATGTAGTGTTCTAGTTTCTTAGTCAAACAACAAAACCTCAATGCTGAAGTTTGTAAAAAAAACATGCCAAGTAAACAGCTCTGGTAGCAAGCAGTTGTGCTTGTACTGTATACTGCCTGGCATTGACCATCAAAGGTTACTTGAGATTCAGTTCAAGGGACTAAAATGAATAACTGATTTTTATAAAACATTTGAGCAGAATAAATTTTACAAAATATGTACAAGCCACACGAGATCTAATGTACAAGTAATTTACGTTTAAGATACAGAAACTGAATATCACAAAGTTACAAATGCGGAAAAGAGAAAAATTTTTCTTACAAGAACTCAGCTCCGGAGACATTCCAGCTGTTTCCTTTTCAGCTATGCATCCACGTGAGCTGACGATATCAGATTGAGTGACGAGGGTGGTAGTCTAATAGGCTACAAGGCTGAATGGACGTAATCACTACATATTAGTTAATCTGTACGAGTCAAACAGTTATCTTGGATAATAGAAACTACTATCGGTCATGTTGTTCCCTGAGGACTGAGTGTCTGATCCAGGCTGAAACTCGTATACTGTTGGTTGGGATGGGTCTATGTCTCGGCTATTGCCGAGATTTAGAAATGGAGGTTGTGTGGGTTCAGGAAGATCATTGTCCATCATATCTGTCAACATCCTCACAACAAGGGACATTGCTGGTCGCGCTTCTGCTGATGCTTGGACGCATAGTAAGGCGATATGGAGTAAATGAGCTACCTCTTTATCTTGAAAGTTTCCATTCAAATTAGGGTCAGCTACTTCATGTAGCGTTCCGGATTTGTAATGTGTCCACACCTATGCAGATAAAAAGATTTTAATTGTAGTAAAACAAATATTAAAAAAAGTCATGCATTGTATCGTGTAAGAAATGGTATTTTGAGGAAGCGCACCATTTGCAGCATCGAATATGAATCCTGAGTAAAAGCAGTATTTCTCCTCCCACTAACAACTTCACTTACTAGAACCCCAAAACTATACACGTCTGCTTTTTCCGTCAACTTACCACGAACTATGTACTCAGGTGCCATATACCCGCTGCATTAACAAAGCGTCGCTAATTATAAGAACATCCTTTTTACTCCATAAGCATCATATACATTATATTTAAAGTGTATGTTGAAGGTTTTTCTCACAGTGTCCCAGCGATTGCCGTACTGACGTGTGTCCTATCTTCCGGAAATAATCTAGCAAGTCCAAAATCAGCAATTTTGGCACTGCAATCATTTTCCAGCAATACATTGCTCAACTTTATGTCCCTATGTATTATTCTCAAGTTGGACTCTTCATGCAGATATGTCAAGCCCTGGGCTGTTCCGAGTATAATGTTGTACCTTTTTTCCCAACTTAGAGGCACATGTTTTCTATTGCCTGCATCGAATTCATGGTATAGAGTAAATAAAGATGAAAAGGCAAAAAGACATTACAGAGATATTCCACAGATTAGAAAACTACCAAATATGTGATCATGAAGACTTTGATTTGGCACATATTCATAGACAAGCAGACTCTCGGGGCCAGCAATGCTACAGCCTAACAGTTTCACAAGATTCTTGTGGTTGATGTCGCTAATTAAATTCACTTCATTGAAGAAATGATCAACCCATTGTCTAGTGTTGAAGAAAAGCCGCTTTATTGCAACGATAGTCCCATCTGGCAGCGTACCCTGAACAAATTAAATCCACTGTGTCAAAAAACCCATTCACGAAAACGTAATTTTAGGCACTTCAGGGATTAGAGAGTACTTTGTATACGGAACCAGATCCTCCTTGACCCAGCTTATTAGCATTGCTAAAATAGTTTGTAGCCTTCTCCAGAGTTTCATATGAGAAATTTAATTTGGACTTGTTGACGGTGGCCAATAGTGAGCCTAGCTGCTTCCTCTCTGAAATTTCACACAACGTATGTTACATATATTGCTAAGATACAAAGCTAGTACATTGAACTTTCAACACAATTTGAGGACAAAAATCCGACCAAAAATTAAGGAGACGCATACCTTTCTGCTTCTTCAGCTGTCTCTTCCTCACAAGGTAAAGGCCGGCCAAAACAATGAAAATAAAAGCAGCTGAAGCAGAAGTGGCAGCCAAGATAGTGGCAAGTCTGCTCCCGCCTCCACCTGATACGCAGAAAGGAAAATAATAATCATATTTCGACACAAATATTAGTATCTAAGAGTTTTTGAGACTGCTAAACCCCTAATCAAACCCAACATGATTTATCAAGTCTTTGTTCTGGAACATAAAAAGAAAGTCAGCAAAACTCAATTATCTAGTAATAATAGAAAAGCCGAAGTCCAGTTACCTCCACTTCTAGAAACTGGAACTACAGTCGAGTTATCATAAAACTTCTTGGTCGAATACTTCATGTAACACCCAGCATTCAAAACCCGCCCTTCCTCCTTGGGTGCACAGCTACTAATATTCGCAACAGCTCTCATCAAACAAGTATCACAAGCAGCCCCCGTCACACGCTCCCAACACTGAGCCAAACCATAAACAGTCAAATTACTCCTCCCACCTAAACTCCCAACAAAAAACCCGTCATTCTTCGGCGCTCTTCTACTCAAATTACTCATCAACTCAACAACACTCTCCCCAAACTCCGTCCCATTCCCAGCAACACTCCGATTACCACAAACAGTCCTATCCACCGCACTCCGCGCCTCTTCAAAAAACTCATAATCATCATACCTAACATAACACCCATCATAAAACAACCTCCCACCTCTCACCAATCTCTGAAAAGGAAGACATCTTAAAATCTGAGTCTTGCACTGCGCAAAACACTGATCACAATCCAACTTCGACAAATCCTTCATACACTCTCCAAACGCATAAACAGTAGCATTCCCACTTCCATTAACCACTCCAGCAAATCTCCGAGCGCTCACTAGCGGAGTCACAGCATCCAACGCTGCTATAAAGTTAGCAACAAACGGCTCCCTCAGCGCCACCGGCGCTGTTCTGTTCGTGCAGATTAACGCTACCTCCGTAGCCCTAGGATCTGAAACCGATAAAGTGAACAAACACAAGGACCAAGTGAAACTCACCAGGTGGGTAAAACGGATGAAATCGAACCCCATTCGAGCAATCAAATCGGATTCGAATTTGTGGGAACTGGGAATTGAAAAAGGAGGAAACTTGGGAAATGGGGTAGAGAAAAAATCAAAGCTTTGATAGTTAGTTTTACAACGACAGTCGCCGATTTTGACAAGAAGTGGAGGAGACGCAATGCTGGAAAACGCGTACGTCAACCACTACCCACCTGTGCTGGTAGTGGCAGAGATCGAGAAGATTAGTCAACGTTTTTTGGGGGTTCCGTTGACTTACGGTACATGTCGATATGCCGTCATTAATTTGGGCGCCGTTGTTTTCTCGGATCGATATGGACTCGGCCCATTACGAAGCCTATTTTGCATTCAAGCCCGGCCCAAATCTGCAGCTGGTGCATGATTTGTCATCATTGGATGTTTCCCAAATCTAGGGTTTTGCTTGAAATCATACCAGCAGCATTATATAATACGGGTGCACAACACCATGCACGACCTATTTAAATAAGCGAAGGACACTCATAAAAACGATGTAGACCATGTTTATATTATGGTATGGTTGCATTAGATTGAATTTGATGAAGTTAAAGCCACATGCTGTTCCTTATCATAATTCGTACAATCATGGTTGTCCTCACACTGGAGTGAAAAAGAGATTAAAATTCCCTAGCTTTATGGGCTCCGTTAATAGTCTTTTTAAGACCACCTTTGGCAAGCCGAGCACCACCCTTTAAACACCATCATCATCATTCCAATGCTAGCTCTCCATTTTCCTTTATCAGGGCTAATATAATGAATGTTCTCCTCTTTTTCATCCTCTCCTCCTTTCCACTACATATTATGATGGATATCACCGTCGCGTATCCAGTGTATTCATTTAAAGGACAATTGAGTGCATTCGAAACATCTTGATTTAGTTTGAGGTCTTGAAAAGATCATTTTTAAGGGACCATATGATGAGGTATAATCACAACTTGTGATTCTAACTTATCGGAGAGTAATTTCTTTTCATGTATGGTCTCTACTGCATGACTCAAGCTTTGTAACTTAACACAGTAGAAGTAATGTACGACGAAAAGTCGATCTCTGTGAAGAATATCATTCCCTTGTGATGTTTACACAATATTCTACCATGCACTAAAAGCAGTCATTCTCCATATATGCTCAGATCTTAATTATGGTCCATACGAATAAAGCTAACGTTTCATTCATTTTGCTCATTCTCATGCTTCTGTCCCTGTCCCCCTTTCTATACCCATAATACACTTTTCAACATAGAATGTTAATTCAGTTTTCGTAGTGTAAACATGCACCAAGTCCATGTTCCTCATTCATTGTTCTGAAACCATTTTCAACAAACATGGTGTGTGACTTAGCTGTTAGTGATATGAGATTAATTCTGTGTTGAAGTGGGATGTTGACAAAACATCATGGAATGGACAAGTGTGGGAAACGAGTTAGCTTAACTATTTAGCAAGCTTGGACTACTTGAAATTTCTTAAAACTCTATTTTCCATGGTTAGAACATCATGGCCAAGTAGTTAGTGGTCACTTAACAATAAATGCATGCCTGCCATCATCATATTATCAAGAAATAATGTACAATAATCTATCGGCAGTGTAATGAATGTATCAAACCCTAATGAAACCACATTATGTGAAAAGAATTAATAAAGTTGATGACTAATTTGGTCAACTAACTTTATTCCAGTTGAATAGAATTTAAAGGTTTACCAGCATAGGGAAAGGTTCAAATGAGAACCTATTTTAAAATGAAAACTTAGAACAAATGTGAGCCTTAAGATGTAGAAATTTAATGGTTTGGATTGATGACCCCATTAATCAAATATTAATTATTCTTAGTGATGAAAGGGCACACTTGTCATTTCAGATCAATATAGTTAATAAATGGATTGTTTTAAATTGCATAAAAATTTTAGTTTATATAATTTATTCTAAAATTTTAAATTCGTGGATATAAAAATTGCATCACTAAATACTTTAAAAGTGCATCAATTTTTTAATAAAAAGTGCATTATTAGAAATTTTAAAAATGCATTAAAATTTAAAAAATTGTAATAATTTTTTCAACATGCAGATTGTAATGCACTTTTAAAAAATATTTTAATGCACTTTTTTTAAAATATTGTAATGCACTTTTTAAAATATTGTAATGCACTTTTAAAAAATATTTCAATGTACTTTTGCAAAAATATTGTAATGCACTTTTTTTATAAAAAATATATATTAATACACTTTCAAAAAATCATTAATTATCAATTATAAAAATTGAATTGACAAGTGTGCCCCTCATATTGATTGATGATAGTAATTACCATATTGATAATGTCATTAATCACATCCATTTAATTGTTTGATCGTGTGGTTTATATTGGTTCTAAGTTTTTATTTTAAATGTGGTTTGTACCGGAACCGAACCCTACCAGCATATTAGCAATAGTTGTGTCACCAAGCTGACATCTTTCTTAATTAGACCTCTTTAATATTTTGGTCGGGCTGGTTTTACATATGATAGTGAAATGAAATCTTACACGCCAAGCAAACCAAATCACAATAGTGTGAATTGAACCCACTTTGAGCCGCAATGGAATGTTAACTTCTCAATACCTAATGGCTTAGGGTTTAGCCGTTTAGATTTGTATTTTGGTGTGAACAAGCGCTAGCTTTACGTCATTCTCATGCTATCTCTTGTTAGTGACATGACATTATCTTACTTCTCATGGACAACAAGTTCCAGAGTCAATGCAGCGCAAGTAGTTTAGATATAGTGACAAAACCCAAATCCTGCTTAACACATGTAGTATTATTATATGATAGTAATTTCAGACAGTGATAGATGCATGATGTATTATGATGTTGAGACAGTCTCTAGGCAAACTCTGAAACAAAAGCTGCTTTGTTTTTCTTGAACTCATAAAATGAAACGAGAATTGTAGATCACAAACAAAAGTCATTATGCAGAATTATAATCGAGGTTTATGACTCATTGTTGTCTAGTACCTGCTTGTTTCTGCAGCTGAGATTGTGATCAAGCCAAGGCTTTCACAGTGGTCCATGCATATGTTTCATTGTTCAAGTTGCATGCTAGCTGTGTATGTATCGTTAATCTTCTTCATCATCGAGCTTTTATTAAATTTTAATAAAATCCATCTATATAGCTGTATTAAATTTGGAATAATTGATGAAAACACTTTACAATCGTATGACGATAAATCGAAGATGACTGAATCAAAAGGGAAAATGGGATCGAGTGGCTGAATGCAAGTGCGCGATATAATCACTAGAGACCTATAAAGAAAGTCCTGTGAGAGACATATAATGTGCAAGGTCCCTAACATCTAGTTTTTCTAGAGGCAGATGTGGTCTCCCTAAAACCCTAGTTAGAAATCTTATCAATCTAACAAGTTCATCTTTAGACTACCGTTTACGACACTCATGTTGTAGCGTGGTCATGACCTAATGCTATCTATGTAGAAGTGTCAGAATACGTTACTACTTCCACTATGCACATTTAAGCCCTAATGAGCCTCAAATTTCAAGTGAAAAGCCTGATGTCATCCTTTCGTCCTGATAATGCTTTGTCGCGTGTTATGGGTAGCTATCGCACATTTCATTTCTTGACAACTATCCAAATCCTGAAACAGAGAATGTAAAGAAGGTTAGAGGCGACAACCAAAAGTTAACTAAGACAAAAAAACATACCGAATAGATTGGAAGGTGTAAGACTGACATAAAGAACACACCTGGGGGAATGAGAAAGAATTCTCTTGTAACACAACTTAAATATTTAAATGATACTAACCTTGCAAAACACTACCTTGGATTTGTTCTAACCCTAAACCTAGCTCAAACCTTACAAATCACTGCGTATACATTCCGTTCGATCAAAATCTTCAACCCGGCTTAACGAATATTTTAGAAATTTGTGGCATTTGAAAACATTAGTTATTTGAAAAAAGAAGTTGACTACTCAAAATAAGCATGCTTGGTGCCTGGTGGGTCATTAAATGTTGTAGAATCTCTAATTACTTTCAAAGTGAGATATCCAATATAGTCTTCCACACCCTTGGTCATTCCAAGCAAAAGAAAATAAGATATCTTCTTTTCAAGTTAGAATCAATTCTCTTGAGAATAGTTGTATTTTAAGGAGGTGTCAAATATCTTCTAGTACTTGTAAACAGTTAATACTATTCAAAGAATACAATTTTTCAAATGAAATACTTGTAAATCTAACCCTACGTAGTAGTCATGAGAGGATCCATAATAAGATCACTTACATTGCCAGCTCTCAATCTCAAATTTCACAACAAACATAATTAATCAAACACATAAAATAATCAGCTTGGTAATAAAGGCCTGGCAGAACATGTATCGAAGACTACAAACACAAACCCTATTCTTTAATCTTCTCACTAATAAAGAAAAAGAGATTCAAATCTAGATGAATGAATGCTTAAGAAACACATTACTTTAGACGTTAAAATAATACATTTTTGTGTCTTCTAATTACTTTTGAATTACTTTCCAATACTCACTCATCTTTGTAGGGCTTCTACGCATACAATTAATTACAGCGAGTTAAAACTATATAGTTTTAAAAATTATAATTCGTATGCGATTGTTCATGTTTATACTGATAAATCCGTCGTAAAATGATGACTATAATTTAGTGTTGGCATCACAAAATCTCATTTCGGTAAAAAATTATTATAAATTAGTTTCATGACTTTTTGAAATGTGAAGTCTTCTTGGCATAAACTAAAGAAGACAACATCATTTGAGAGCACTTGTTCCCACAATTCCATTTAATGATTCGATCCCTCCCACGCTCACATGGGTTGGCTTAATTAAAACCCTTAAAAATTTACAAGTACAGAACACAAAGCTTAACTCATTCAACTCTCTCTCCCTTCCATCACCTCCTACCAATCTTCTTTCACAACTTCAAGACAGAGAGAGTGTTCTGCTTTCAGAGCTTTGAACCAGGCGCTTGTGTGTAGTTGGAGTACAGCAGTGGACGAGAAACGGCGTCGTTCATTGAATATTACTTTGTCAGAATTGGCCAAGAAAAACAAACATCAATGTACACAACCTCCAACTGATTATTGAAGCTGCTTGCTGATTCTTTTCCATGGCTTGTAGCTCTTGTTGCACCTTGTCTTCCAATCATCAGAATCATCAGAATCAGTTTGTTTCCTCTTTGGTTATATGCTTTGTCTTGATACTGACGATTGGTTCGCAACTAGTCCATTCGGTCGACGATGATTCGAGTGACTTTGGGATGAGAAATCAGACTCTGAGACCGGATGAAGAGCTGAGGAAGATGAAACTCATTAGAGAACATTTGAATAGGATCAACAAGCCGGCTGTTAAGACAATCAAGGCATGCACATTTCTTATCTTATCCCAACTCCCCTGTTTTCGCTCTGTTTTTACACTCTACAATCCTCTGTTTTTGCTCTGTATTCATTCCTTACTCTTTTCATTATGTTAATCAGAGCCCGGACGGTGACACAATCGATTGCGTACCGATCGATCAACAACCCGCTTTTGATCATCCGCAACTGATGGGGCAGAAGCCACTGGTAAGACTTACAAATACTCTCCACAGTCTACATTGAAATCCAATTCATTCAATGTGTTGAACCTCAATATTTTTATTTACAAAGGATCCACCGGAGAGGCCGATGGGGCAAAACCCGTCGGAGGACGTATTGGAGGACTATCAGTTATGGAGAATATCAGGCGAGTCATGCCCGGAAGGCACTGTCCCAATCAAGAGGACAACAGAAGAAGACATACTAAGAGCAAACACAATTGAAACATTTGGAAGAAAAGCTACAAAACATGTTAAAAGAGATTCCGGCAGCAGCGGACATGAGGTTAGTTAGTTAGTCATCTTGACTCAGGTCAAATAACTCTTAATCAAAAGCCTCACTTTGGCTCTCAACTAAAGCAAAAGCCTTCTTATTGACTGCTTTTTGTGTTCCCTAGCTAACATCCAATGGCCCCAATTGTCACACTTTTTAGTACATTGATTTTTACTATGTAGTAAAATTCATACAATTTTGAATCAGCTTCTAACACTGAGAATCTTACAATTATTGATCAGCACGCGGTGGGTTACGTGTCCGGCGAGCAGTATTACGGAGCGAAAGCGAGCATAAACGTATGGGCACCGAAGGTGACGAGCCAATATGAGTTCAGCCTATCTCAAATGTGGGTCATTTCAGGTTCATTTTCGGATGATCTCAACACTATTGAGGCTGGTTGGCAGGTGTGTTTTCAAGCTAGAAACTTCATTCATATTTTCATTCAAACTCATATGAATCACATTTTTGGTTTTATTGAAATTCTTGGCAAAAATCGACTAGTCCCTTTCGGATGAGATTTTATTGAAACTTATGCAGACTAGGGCTGGCATTGATTTTATGGTTGCAAATAGTACAAAGCTGGTTTTATGACATTTAAAGCAATGGATTTACAAAACACAACTACCTCTAAGCATGCACATTCAAGTGCTCATTTAAGTATTTGTGGCTCAGTTTCAAAACCCTAGTTGCTGCTGGAATAGAAAAGCCCTCATTTACTTCAATGTTTTGCAGGTTAGCCCTGAGCTGTATGGGGACAACTACCCGAGGTTTTTCACTTATTGGACTGTAAGTGTCAACCTCCTAGCATTCAATTACATACCTCACTTCATACTCAATGTGTTTTAATTAAATCAATCATCTGTATGAATGACATTTAGAACTGCTGACTGATGTTACATACTGTTTCCGTTGCATAGACTGATGCTTATCGGGCAACGGGGTGTTACAATTTATTATGCTCCGGCTTCGTTCAGACGAGTAACAAGATCGCTATTGGGGCTGCCATTTCACCAAGGTCTGCGTACCGTGGAGGTCAATTTGACATAAGCTTGTTGATATGGAAGGTAAATTTAGAATCAAACTTTCCAACATATATAATGTATGCATCATGAGAAGTGAGAGATTCTAGGGTTAGGGTTAGTTTTGGGGTTAAGGGTCGGTTAGAAGAATTTAGTCCAAGTTTAGTGGGGGCATATGATTACTTTAGGAGGGTCATATAGGGTTATGCAAATGGCCTGGTAATGATTGACATGCTAGCTACAAAAAACTTCTTTTGATGGTGTTTGGAGTCCCACCATTGATAGAAAACATATTAGGGTTTTGCAAAGGTATAAGAAAATGGTCATACAGCGGTCAGAGCCAACATGATAGTGTTCCCCTGTCTTGCCCTAAAAGGGTAGATTTATAGCAACTAACTTCACAATTAAGGGAGCGTGCTGCGTGCTCTTGAAAGTTGAAAGTCTCTATTTTTGTAACAACATAATATCTGAACGAACTTTATGTATTGTACATTTAAAATGTGAGAAGTATTAAACTAAACATTCTAGTGTTTGTGGTGTGCAATGGAATAGGATCCGAAGCATGGGAACTGGTGGCTTGAATTCGGATCAGGTTTACTAGTCGGATACTGGCCAGCCTTCCTCTTCACCCATTTGAGAGACCATGCAACGATGGTACAATACGGCGGAGAGATAGTCAACATCCATCCCAACGGCATGCATACAGCCACTCAAATGGGATCAGGCCATTTTTCTGGAGAGGGTTTTGGAAAAGCTTCCTATTTCAGAAACTTACAAGTTGTGGATTGGGACAATAGCCTGATCTCCGTGAGAAACCTTAGGGTTTTGGCAGACCATCCTAACTGTTATGATATCCGAGGTGGGATTAATAAGGTTTGGGGTAATTATTTTTACTATGGAGGACCTGGGAGAAATGTTAGATGTCCTTGAAAAGGTGAAACCAAGATCTTTGTTATGTCAACTGAGTTTCATTTCCCTTGTTAGGGTTTTTTGACCTAGGGTGGTTTGGGCTTTGTATTCTCTAGATTGAAAAGGATGATCAGATCATTGCGCGGTTTAATGATCATAGTGTGTACCATCACTTGTAGTAGGCTTCGTGTAAATCATGCCATTTATATACTGAATATATAAGGAGAGTGGAGATTTTAGTAAGTACGTATTTTTAAGTATTTTACCTTTGCATTTTACTCTGACTGTGTTGCTACACTACAAATTTTAAAGTAGAAAGATCAGAGCGACTTAAATTAAACAAAAACACTGGGCAATTATCACTTACTAGAGACTAAGATCGAGCTGCAGAAAGGTCTGAACACCGTTTATGACAGTCATTACGCTGCAGCTTGGTAACTTCAGAAAACGAATCATGAATGGATATTTTCATGCATTGTGGAAACCCTAGCCATAGTGTACCATGCGTTGACTGTGCTGCCACTGTTGGGCTTGGAATGATCAATCATGTAATCTTCAGGGCCCATTCGGATTTGGGCCTGCAACTTCAATGAAACTTCCGATATGGGCTCAAGAGTCGAGAATGGGGTTTGGATCCTGTACAGCGTACAGCCAATTCCAGCCAAAATTCAAAATTCAAATTTTAAAATTTAATTTTAAAACGACGTAGTTTAGGTCTATAATAATTCAAAACAACACAGTTTTACTAAAACCCTAATTACAAATTTCTGAACCCTTTTCAAAACGACGTAGTTTTGTTTTTCAATGACTAAAACTACGTCGTTTTATTTATGGCTGTATTTGGCTGTTGGTTGCACATGATCCTAATCCTCGAGAATGAGGGATCGTCGAAGTGTCAAAGCCTCAAGGGCTTCAATTATACTTGCATCTGTGAATCAAACATGATATTGTCTCAATTGATCAAGTCCCAACTCAACTACCCTAAAGACAACTTATAGCGTAAATTTGATCGATTCATATCTTTAAATGATCAACCAAATCTTGACAACCAAAATAGTCACACATTAGCATAAGCTTTTGTAACACACATATGTCCCATTTTCCAATAATCTACTCCATGCATGATATGCATGGGTCGGCAATCGAAAACGGCCACCTCACAACTTCATTCAAATCATCTCATATGTAACTGATCACTTCCAACCACAAATATATCTTCAGAAACATAAACATTGTTTCCACGTTTCTTCACGTCACGTCCACAACTTGATGTGAACAAAGTGAGCGGCCTAAAATGAAACAAGTCAATTCATTTACTTCTAGTCATGGTCAAACTCAATCATCCAACATTGCCCATAACCATGTAACCGACCTGAGTTACATAGTCAGTTTATGGTTGGATGTTGCATTGATATTCGATACAATAATACGCGTAAAATTAACCTCCGGTAGAGAACAATATTCAGCTAACATGCCTGAGAAATTCTCATTATAGAACAAATACACTACAAGACATGTTTCGTTCGTTCGTCGATTATTTGAATCTGTTAGATGACCCATAAATAATTCATCAAAGAAATGAATTGCTTTCCATAATGATGTCAAATAATGCAGAGGCAAGCAGCCCTTTTTAATAATCCTTAGTGCTTTGATGAAATAAAGTTGGGTTAATTAAAACTTTGAAGCATGTGCTGAATACTGCATTTGCTAGTGATTAAATATACTTTCATTTACATAATTGAGTTGAAATAGTAGACTGAATTTTTTTTGATTAAAGAGTACTGAGACTCGGGCAGTACAAAAGAGGACTTAATTCCAATCGGTAAACAAAAAGAGACCTCGAACACATAATAAATTTAAAGTAAGCGTAATGTGGACGAGGTACTTTGTCTAATAATAGACTGAATTTTAAATTGCAGAAACAAATGAAACACAATGTTACAAATTGAAATATAAATAAAATAAAACAAAACTGAAATAATATATAATTAAAATCATTATTTTTTAACAATGATTTAAAAAAGAGTGGCAGAGTTGCTTAAAATAGAGAGAATAAATTAAAGGAAAAGAGATAATAGTAAAGTATGGATAAGGATTAGAGGAGAGGGACAGTTGAGGGTAGGTCAGCCAAAGAGCCATACAGCTTGCAATGCAGCACAAATCCGACAGAGCCAAATGTCAAAAACAACCTAAATTGAAACCACAATTCTTAGTTTCATCAGTAATTTACTTGGACTGAATGTAAAGTTTCAATCTTTACATCTAATCTCTTGTGGGTTTACGTGTGGAGCCCAAATCTAGGTTGTACAGCCGAAATCTGTGGCCATCAACGGGTATTCCTATGCCACGTGGCGACAACCGACAGCTTTTCCTCTCTGGCGTACGTTACAAAAATGGATGAACGGATACAACATGGCATTGTAAATTGTTGTCGTTGAGAAGAGAAAGAAAGTTGAGGTTGTGGTTGTGGATTGAGAAAATTGTGGAAAACCCTTTTTTCAAAACTACAAGTTTTTCCCAAATTTGTCTCCTTTTTTCTCATCCAGTTTTCCTTTTCTGTTTTGAAACAAACCCTTGTTGCAGATCTTCATTGTCGTTGGAGAGGTGTAGTTGTTGAGATTTCTGTTGAGCCTTCTTCTTTCTTGTAATTGTTGGAAAGAGAAGGCTCAGCCTGTAAACCACATTTGAAGCTTTTTCATTCTTTCATAGATTGTTAGATACTTTTTGTTGCATTAAGGGGATTTGTGGTTTGGATTTGTTGTGGATTGAAAGATGTGGAGTTTGTGTGTGTCAGCTCTGCAATTATGGGAGCTTTTTGTTAGCTCTTTGGTTCATTTGCTATATGGATTTTATATATTCAGTTCAGCTGTGGCTGGAGATTTATCTCAATCATTGAATGATTTGTTCAAGCCAAATGTTAACATTGGGGTTGGAGAAGCTCATGGTTTGGTTGGGAATAAGGATCTCCCGCCTATTGTCCTAGTTCATGGGATTTTTGGATTTGGTAAAGGGGTACGCTGAGCTTCATTTTTATAAATTTGTTGTAGTTTGCTAAAGTTGTCAATTTTTATTAGTAAAGATTTTGATTTAAATGTTGCTGATACAGAGGTTGGGAGGTTTATCTTACTTTGCCGGGGCTGAGAAGAAGGACGAGAGGGTGCTTGTGCCTGACTTGGGTTCTTTAACCAGCATATATGACAGGTACAAAGGGCGGCATTCTAAATTTGCATTATATTGTCTTGTGATCTTGTCCTCATCAGTTTTTGCATCATATTGCATTTGGGATGATAGTAAAAAGGATTTTTTATCATTTCAGGGCGAGAGAGTTGTTCTACTATTTGAAGGGCGGGCAGGTAGACTACGGGAGGAACATAGCAAGGCTTGCGGGCACTCTCAATTTGGGCGTGTTTATGAACAAGGTTAACTTATCACCAGACTCGAGTCTACTATTAATTTCATATGGTTCAATTGGTGCTTAGGCAGTATGCTTATGTTTGTTTAATATCAATCTATAGGGCACTACCCTGAATGGGATGAGGATCACCCTATTCATTTTGTGGGACATTCGGCTGGTGCACAAGTTGTCCGTGTTCTGCAGCAAATGCTTGCTGATAAGGTTTGTCAATATTTTACAGAAAGTCTCTAAATCTTGTTGCATTGGTTAGAATCCAGACTGAGCTTCTATTTTGTATCAATTCAGGCTTTCAAGGGCCACGATACCAGTGAAAAATGGGTTTTAAGTATTACAGCTCTATCCGGTGCCTTTAACGGCACTACAAGGACCTACTTAGATGGCATGCAGTAAGTTCCTTCAATTTGCTTGGAGTTGTGTTTGCGCTAGCATTAACTTGAGTATAATAAATTCACTTGTTACAGGCCTGAAGATGGAAGGTTGGTGAAGCCAATAAGCCTCCTCCAGTTATGCCGTCTAGGAGTTATAATTTATGACTGGCTCGACATTGCTTGGTTAAAGTCCTACTACAACTTTGGGTTCGACCACTACAATATTACCTGGAAGAAAGTTGGTATTTGGGGTCTTGTAGATTGCTTATTAGGAAATTCAGGTCCTTTCGCATCAGGAGACTGGATTCTTCCGGACCTAACAATCGAAGGGTCCATGAGATTGAACAGCCAACTAACCACATTCCCTGATACTTACTACTTTAGTTATGCAACTAAGCGTACAACCAAAATCATGGGCAGAACTGTCCCGTCAAGCCTGCTCAGCATCCATCCGCTGCTTTTCATTCGCGTCTTACAAATGTGTCTCTGGAGATATCCACAAGATGTTTTGCCACCATACAAGGGCTACAGGTACTTTCCGGCTTAGCATTCTGCAATATTCTACTCAAAAGAAAAGTTTCGCGGAGTATTTAAATTATAAACTTTGAACTTTGTGCAGGGATGAGGATTGGCAAGATAATGATGGAGCATTGAACACGATATCAATGACACACCCACGTTTGCCAGTTGAGCACCCAAGTCGATTTATTCTCAGTGAATCTGATTGTCTGCACATGGAGCCAGGAATTTGGTATGTCCGCTATCTTATACAATTACTATGTCACACATTATGATAATCTACAAAACTCGCAGATCCATGTCTGCTCAATATACACTTTTATGTACATTATTAGCAATTATGTATCATAACATTACATGGGCTGCTGTCTGCAGGTACTACAAAATAGTGGAAGGCGACCACATACAATTCATTGTTAACAGGGAGAGAGCAGGAGTACATTTTGATCTGATATATGACAGCATTTTTGAACGATGTAGAAAACATGTATTCAGAAAAACACCGCAGACAGTCCCGAACCATGTCCAATGATCGCCAACAACCTATGTTGCAAGTCTTGCACATACTTCTCGATGAAAGTTAGAGATGGTAAAAATGAAATGCGTAGTCATCTTCTCTCGATCCGACAGACTTAGAGGCAGTAGAGGGTTCTATCAGCTCATACTTCACTACATTGTTTACATGAATGAATTTTCAGAGCTGTACTTAATGGTGATACTGGGATCCATTCAAAGTGTAAATTGTCCTCTTAACCAAAACGCAGATAGTTAACACCGTTTTAAGGAAAACCCAGTCAAAATAAATGAGGCTGCTTTGTAGATACTTCTCATTAGCGACGATCTTCCGTCGGTAACTATTACCTGGTTTAGAATATGAATACGAAGACGGCTTTAGATGCATCGCCGTTGAAAATCCGAACGGAGAAGACTTTGATCATCGTCGAGCTATGCATTCTCCGCTGATCGCAGAGCCGTCTTCTTTATGCATATTAACGTCGATTGATCAACGAAATGACGGCCGGACGAGGTTGAGGGGGCGTTGAAATGGGTGGTGTCTACTGTGTTGGATGCGCAAGCTAGGGTTTTTACTGATCCTATGCAGTCCAAGCCTCTTGAGATGAACGGGCCATGAAGATTTTGGATACCATTCTGAATTTAAGTGATGTGAGTTTGTTTGAATTTAGTTGCAGAGTTGAGTTTCTGGAGTTTTCAATTGTTGGCTGCTGTGAAGGATTTTAAAATTGATGATTTTTGAATTCATGTTATTGTAATGTTATGATTTGTGTTAATTATGTAGTCAGAGGAGAGATGAAGGCCGAGGAAGAGGTTTCAATTTCAAGAGTGCTGCCTGTGGCGTATTTTCCGCTGGAATGACGATTAGGGCAAATGTGTTTCAGAGGCAACTCAGTGGAGTGAAGCGGAAAGGCTTAAAGCATGCCGTGAATACTTACTGGCCACCATGATGTGATATTTGCGGCGGATCCTAAAGGCTCTACGATGGGATGCTTAATTGTATGTTAGTTCTGTGCTGATAACATTCAAAGGACGACACTTCTTGTCTGTGTTGTGTAGAGTGAGGAAGGTGGTCTCTCGATGATTTCCAGACTGAAATCAGAAAATAGTTCTAAAGGTGTTCCAGTAAATTACTGTTCAGGGTTTCATTCACTTGGAACTGGTTCTGCCTGTGAATTTGATGGTGAGAGTGCCAGGTTGTACTATTTTTAGTTGTTTACTTGCAATTCATTTTGAAGAAGGTAGTAATTGCTCTTGGTATAATATAATGAGTTGTTATTGGTCTAACAAGAGTTTCACGTGAAGTTGTTACTCTTGAGCTACGGGTTTTAAACATCTGAAACTCCTAGACAGACATATCTGTAAGATTTACTGAATCATCTGTTTCCATTCACATATCTTGAAGAAGTGACTTTATATAATGTTATGCTTACGTCAATACTTTTTTCAGGTCTCAAAGAACATAGAACTAAGATTAACAGCTCTCTAAGGCATGAAAGGGCCAGCCTATGATAGAATCATTCTTAGTGCTGGATTGGTTGACCACTTGTTGGGTGCAAAGGTGCTGAGGACATTCCCACCGCTCTTGATAGAGCGAGAGAAGCCATTGACAGCGGGAACGCCCTGAAAAGATTATTGAACTATATCAAAACCTACCACAAAGTATAAATTATATAGAGATTACAGACTTCTTGTAACCCCTTGCATCTTTTTACAAATTAGTAGAGCTCATGAAAGAGTACAAGCAGAACCAAGTTTTGAACTCTAACTAATTAGTAGTATCCAATGCCTGGAGCAAATTGGCAGCATGTGGGCAAGATGCCCTTTGAACCTGATGAAAGGAAACTTGATGATACAGTTTATTCCTGCCACTGGTTTGCCATTTGAGAATGACAGGCAATGACCAACCAACTAAGTCAGAGTCAGGCCTCAGCCAATCCATTGATTCATTATCATCTTCTGCTTCACACAAAACTGAAGATTCAAAGCTACACCACATTTTGCAAAAAAAACCTATCTCTTTTGTTGTTTTACAATCCCCCAACAAGTGTCCAAATTTTACCATCAGTGGCTGTTGTGCTGCCAAGTACAAAATGTATGTAGTAGCTAACTCAACATTATCCTTTTACAAAAAACATGCCTGTTCCTTGATTTACTGTAAATAACAGACTGATTCTCTGTCTTAAAGTCTCTTATTTGCTTCGTCTGACTTCAGCTGTTACTCTGTTTGGAGCTTCAAAGGTTGGCACTCTGACTTGGCTCCAAAGGTATGACCTTTAGGATATTTCAGAGATGCACATTTCCAAAATCTTGCGTCTTTCTTTGTCAGTGTACGGTTTGATTTGTTTAAATGGATTTGTGTGTTGTGGGTTGATTGATGATTGATTGAAGATTGATTGTGATTAAGGCGCATCAAGGGGTTCATTGACCTCTCAATTTGGGGGGGGGGTTAGGTATTGAATTAGGGTTTGGGTTAGGCAGCTTCGTGCCCTGATTAATAGAATCCAATTATATTTTCACTTTCCAGAATATGAAATCTATGCTTTTTTGCAGGCTTTAGCATGAGTTAATTTCGATGGGTTCATAGATGTTTTGATTGTAAACTGAAGTTTGAAACTATGGTGTGTTGAAGGGATTGACTTCAAGTGTATATTCTGATGCAGTGAGCTAATAGACACACAACATGTCGCCAAAAGCGCTAGACTATGATTCCATAAATGAAAATGTGAAGAAAGCTCAGTATGCTGTCAGAGGTGAACTGTATCTTCGAGCTTCAGAACTCCAAAAGGAGGGAAAGAAGGTGATAAACTGTCCCTAAGGTCCATTAATTTTGTATGATTTTCTCGTTTTTGGTTTTTTGATGATATAATGCTTGGCCTTCAGATCATTTTCACAAATGTTGGCAATCCTCATGCTCTTGGACAAAAGCCACTGACTTTCCCTCGTCAGGTATCCTTTTTCCATATGCCCACTACTTATACACCCAAGTCATTTCTGGTTGAAATAGTTTGCTGTTGTATTATCGTTATTTACTATAATTGTGGTTCTTGAGCAGGTGGTTGCTTTATGCCAAGCTCCCTTTCTGCTAGACGATCCCAATGTGGGGCTTTTGTTCCCAGCAGATGCAGTTGCGAGGGCCAAGTACTACCTCTCTCTGACTTCAGGGGGGCTAGGTATGAAAGTCATGTCTTTATAAATCTTAGTGAAAGATACCAAACTTTAAACGCCCGACGAAACGATTCATTCCAAGATGTGTGTCATTGTGGTGTTGAATGAGCAGGCGCTTACAGTGACTCTAGAGGTCTTCCAGGCATTAGAAAGGAGGTCGCCGAGTTCATTCAGAGACGTGATGGGTATCCTAGGTGATCATTCCCTTTCTCTAATGTTTTTCCAGACAACTAAGATCTGATAGCACATATATTTGGTACTTAAGTGATTTATTTGTATAACCAGTGACCCAGAACTCATATTCTTAACGGAGCGCCAGCAAAGGAGTGATGCAGATTTTGAGTACTATCATCCGAGGGCCAAGTGACGGGGTATGCAGTTCTAACTTGCTTTGAAGGCTTGTGTTGACTACTTGATCTTTACCACAAATTTCATTTATACTTTCTTTGAGCCGTAGATTCTGGTCCCAGTTCCACAGTATCCACTCTACTCAGCTGCAATTTCTCTGTTTGGTGGATCGCTTGTTCCATATTACCTTGAAGAGAATGAGAACTGGGCTCTTGACATCAAAAACCTTCGTCAATCAGTTGCACAAGCACGTTCCAATGGATTGTCTGTAAGATTTACTTGAACTTGTAAGAACGCATGCTCAGTTAATTAAATTGCACTGACTCGACTTTTCAAATACATACCAGGTAAGAGCAATGGTTATCATCAACCCTGGCAACCCAACAGGTCAATGCCTCAGCATTGACAATTTAAAAGAAATCCTGCGCTTTTGTTATCAAGAAAGCATCGTTCTGCTTGGAGATGAGGTTTACCAGCAGAACATTTACCAAGACGAGCGCCCCTTCATCAGTTCTAGAAAGGTATTAAAACGTAAATGCAGTAATTTATAACTTTTGTTTCAGTATAAACTTTTTAACATGATTGGGTGAAATGTTTGAAAAGGTACTGTTGGACATGGGCCCTCCAGTTAGCAAGGAGGTTCAGCTCGTATCATACCACACCGTGTCAAAGGGATATTGGGGTGAATGTGGTCAGCGTGGTGGTTATTTCGAGATGACAAACATTCCTCCAGAGGTTTGCTTCTATAATTCAGTAGGCTGCATCCGTTTCAAAATTTATATCTGAAATCAAGGAAGAAGCGGATTCATATTTAAGTGACATTGTTAGCAGAAAATATGGTCATTTTGTTGAAGCGTTTATATTAAACCTCCCTTTTTGCAGACCGTTGATGAAATTTACAAGGTTGCATCGATATCTCTCAGCCCAAATGTGCCCGGGCAGATATTTGTAAGTGAACTATAATAACCTTTTAGCAAGCCTTGGACTTGAGTTGTAAGTAGTAATATTTTTTATCTTATTCGCCCAGATGGGTCTTATGGTCAACCCTCCTAAACCGGGAGACATTTCGTACCTGAAGTTTGAAGTAGAGAGGTTAGGAGAATGCTGAACTTGAGTTAATAACTTGCAATAAACTCAGTAAAATTGATTAATTGTTTGACTTTGCAGCAAAGGGATTCTCGAGTCACTTAGGAAGAGAGCACAAATGATGACTGATGGATTTAACAGCTGCAAGAACGTTGTTTGTAATTTCACAGAAGGTATTGAATAAGGCAATAAGCCATGTGTGTGTTTTATCAGGTTATAAGTATATTTTTTCTTCGCATCACACAATTGTTTCCTGAACTACAAAATATCATCAGGAGCGATGTACTCATTTCCTCAGATCAAATTACCCCCAAAGGCCATTGAAGCAGCCAAAAAAGCTGGAAAAGTTCCCGATGTTTTCTACTGCTTGAAGCTCTTGGAAGCCACCGGCATTTCCACCGTGCCTGGTTCAGGATTTGGGCAAAAAGAAGGGTACATATTTCCTCAATTAAATCTCAACGTCCCTATTCATTCTACAAACACGCCATAATGATGTAACTCAATATTTAGGGTGTTCCATTTAAGAACAACCATTTTGCCAGCTGAGGAAGACATGCCTGCAATCATGGACAGTTTCAAAAAATTCAATGATGCATTCATGACACAATATGAAGACCGTGGCGGCTATTCGAGGATGTGACAATTCTTCCCAAGTACCAAAAGAATTCTCAAGTGAAACTTCTATGTGTAATATCAACTTAATGTTTCTTGTTGTTCTGATTACTATCAATATAAATTTCTTACTGTTGAAATAGCCAGCCTGCCCTTTTTTATTGACTTGCTACCTCATCAAAGTCGTTCAAGAGCTCGTAGTTGCAACTTTCAACTTATAAAATGGCCCTGTTGGTGCAAAATCGGTGTAGTTATGCATTCTCTAACTCAATACGTCGTAGTTTTATGCCTAATAAGGCTACCGGTATGGCGAACAAAAGGTGGACTGCAGATGACGACTTTGAGACGCAAGGCAAACATGTCTTGCACTTCGACCAAACTTTTCCAGTTCAGATCACACCATATGACCCACGTTGCTCCTCACCACCTCGTCCACTTCTCTCTCCCAAACCCCCAATCTCCAGCTTTAACCCACATTCGTCTCTCCAGAATCAGACAAGACACTAATGAAGGTAAAAGCCTAAACCCTTGTTTTTTCTGTTCAATAAATTTTAAATTTCTGTACTCTCATTGCTCGTTTTTTCAATAAAGTTCAAATCTTTGGACTGCAATTGCTAATTTGATTTATGGGGATGAATAATTTTCATCTGGGTGCGTGTAGATTTTGAGATATGCGATTTGGTTAGTATGGCTGTCTGGTGTTCTCATGATGGTTCTCTCATTTTATTTGATCACCAATCTTTCATCAAGCTTTGAGTACTCAAGAAAGTCAACTCCTCGATTCAGTGATTTCAGTTTGGTGTTTGGGGATGAGGTTGTCGATGTGACCCCAAAAATCACTATTTTTACATCTCCTGATCCATTTAGCAATGATGTTTGGTTCAAGATGGCTTTGTCTGTTAGCTCTTGGATCCAGTTGTCTCAAAATGTTTCTGTTGTTTTGTTCAGCGAGATCCGTATGTGCATAAGTTTGCAGAAGAGTTTGAATCAAGTGTATCAGTTGATCCCAATGTTGACTTTTCGTAAGTGTTTGCATTTCTACTTATTAGTCTTTTTACAAATTGAATCAGACATTCCAGACCTATGTTGATGTTCTGAATTTGTCATCTCAAAAGTTCAGTTAGCTCTTTTGTTACTAACATGGTTCAGGGAAGCGTATGAACATACTGATTTGCTTGTTTTTTTGAGCATAATTTTTAAACTTTTTACTGTTGAGTAGGTTCCGTGGCACACCATTTTTCCATTCAATGGTTGCGAGAACAACGAGCATACAAAACAGACATTGCTGTGTTGGTAGACCGTGAAGCCATCCTGTTTCCTGACTTCATATCCACTCTAAGTTATGCACATAAATTTTGAAATGGGCTGGTTTCTGTTTGCCTTGCCGCGTAACATCACACAGTTCTCTTATCAACCGGATGAGAACGGGCACCACTGGCTCGATGAAGATGTAAAAGCCTTTAAAATGCAGCAGGTATGAGTATAATAGCATGCTTAAAACTTCTCTAAGTAAATTAAAATTTAGTTTGAAATTAAGAGTTATCTTCCTTTGATAGATGCAAGAATATCTCAGCCAAGTTGGACACTTGAATTATGGCGAAGAAAGAATGCTGATGGCGTGGAATAATGTGGATTCGCCATTACATATCGGTGTTCTTCCACCTTTTTTGTATAAGAAAGGTGTTCATAACCAGTGGATCATAAATGAGATCATGTTTTCCAACATCAGGTTTATATTTGATGCCACTAGTACGATCTCAAGTTCTTTCGAAACTGAAGGTGACCCAATGGTGAAGCCTTTGGTTGAGCATGCAAATGACGGGAAGGCAGAAAATGTGAGTTGGGAGTACGATGGCAATCGTCACCTTGCTGCATTATATGGGTCCTTGTTCTACCACAAGGCTAACTTCACAGTTATACCAAAACTCTCGAAGTGTATGAAGATTTTTTACTTTCTTGATCCGTATGGAAATCCTATCTATCCTCCGGTTAGTACCAAAATAGTATGGAAGAGCAGATTGCTCCATTCGTGGAGAAAAATGCTAACAAAGAGCTGCGCTGTTGTCAATGATACTCAAAGAAGATCATACCAATGGACAGAAAATATATTGCAGCCTCTAGAAGAGTTGTACCTTCCATTCGCATTAGAGAAACTAGTTTCTATTAATGCTGACTTTAACAAGACGATTGTGCTTGGAATCGCTGGAAGTAGCTACAAGGAAATGTTAATGAGTTGGGTATGTAGGCTGCGACAGCTACAAATATCAAATTTTCTAGTCTGCGCTCTGGACCAAGAAACTTACGAATTTTCGTTGCTGCAGGTATACCTTTCTCATATCCTCGCTAGTTGCACACATTGCATTTTTCAATATTGTTCCTGTCATCAGTGTCACATTTACTATGGTCTTACTCTTCTTGACTCATTATTCGTCTTTGTTGTTTCATAGGGCCTTCCTGTGTATAAGGATTCAATTGCTCCACAGAATATCAGCTTCCATGACTGCCATTTCGGCACCGAATGCTTCCAAAAGGTAACCAAGGTGAAGTCAAGGCTAGTTTTGCAGATTCTGAAGATGGGATATAATGTTCTTTTAAGTGATGTTGATGTTTACTGGTTTCAAGATCCGCGGCCATTGCTTTACTCTTATGGCCCTGGTGTTCTAGCTGCACAATCTGATGAGTACAACAAAAAGGGTATGCGATATACATCACAACTATTCCTATTCTTTACACGATTTTAGATTCTAAAATTCCCTTAAATTTTACATCTCAGTCTCAGTACCCAATTAAGTTGGTGTATGGTCTATATTTGCGTCTTGGTTAGCGATGAGATATAACATTTAAATCATTTTGGTTATTATTTCCTTGCAGGAGCAATAAATATGCCCCGTCGTCTAAATTCAGGATTTTACTTTGCTCGCTCTGATATACCCACAATCTCAGCAATGGAAAGAGTAGTGAAGCATGCAGCAAAGTCAAATCTATCAGAGCAACCAAGCTTCTATGATACATTGTGTGGAAAAGGTGGCACCTACCGCATTAGCGAAAACAAATGCTGGAACCTAAGACTAATCTCACCGTCCATTTCCTTGACAGAAATCTTTTCCCAAATGGCGCATACCGTGACTTTTGGGAGACAAAGAATGTGAGAGCTGCCTGCGTAAAGGCAGGCTGTATTGTTCTTCACAATAATTGGATTAGCGGAAGACAAAAAAAACTAGAGCGCCAAATTCGTTCTGGCTTATGGGAATATGACGCAAGTACAAGAATGTGCCTCTATGACTCACTCATAAGTTGAGCTTACAATGCTTAATTTACTCTAGAGACTCGGCACATATCAGATCGTATTATTTTCTCTCATGTGATTTTGGCATCATCCGAGATAGGGAGGAGAAACCTAGAGGAAAGTGACATTCCTTTTCGACATATGTCTTGGCATGGGTATCCTCGCTTTGAGCTAAATTCCAGGTCTACAATATGCCGGCCTGGAAGATATAAAATTGCTATCTACTTAAGTATAAAAGTGGAAAGGCCTCAGATTTAAGTCTCTAGTCTTCCAATCTACTTGTTCAGAATCTTTGTAGGGGCGTCATGGTCTGCACACATATTTCTTATGTGTTCCCCAATCCACCGATGGAAGATTAAGAAATAGAAGAGGCGGGCAACCATCTGTGAACTCCTTTTCGTTGGACAGGAGTTTTCAAAGGAAGGAGTCTGTTGTAAGACTAATTCATGCGGGTGGAAAGGAAGAGCTGTACAGTAAGTCCTTGCCCGCATCCCACTTGATGCGAAAACACCCCAGCATGTGTATTGGCAGACCAGACGTATTCGCAACCCTCATCAATCCTTGCTAAACTCAGATGAAAAACTTGAGCAATGGGGCACAAATATTATCTCCTTCCAGAGAAAACTGCACAGAAGCTGAAACGCAGACATGCCAGTAAGCTAATCCTGAAAGGATCACCTGAACTAGATGAAAAGGATTACGGTTTATACAGTGCAGAAATCTCGGAAATCCATCTTGACCGTCAGGGAATCTTATATTTCCAAGTCTACAAAATCTCCAAAGAAGCTATCAAAACGAGAACAGAAGAAGCACTTTGTACCTCCATTTCAAAGGACACCGTTGATAAGAGGATCAGGATGGGAACCGGAATTGAATTCTGTGCAAGAACTTTCGTCTTAGGCTTAACAGTATGTTTCTGGCTTAATGCAACATTGAAAGCCAGCCTCTATGGATTTAAAATACCACAGTGAGTTTACTTCTACAATTTCTGGAGAATAGGTTATCAGTTTATTGATGCCATGAATCAAATATATCACTACTGGATTTCTATCGTATGGAAGATCATTTCAAGTGATCCTTAAAATCTATGCAGTTCTTTGACTTCTACAGGATGTAATAATACTTGCAGTTGCAAAATATCTTATTAGAATTTAACTCCGGCGTAAAAATAGTGACTCACAGTCAATGATATGATGATGAGTTCAGTTGGTCACAGAAGATCTTTTTGTCAAGTTAAGATATTTAGTCAGCATATGTATATACTTAGGCTGGTCATTGGTTGATGGCGGGTCATGCATTTAATTTGGATTCATTGCCGACTTATTTTGAGGAGAGAATAAGCATTACAATTGATCAGGGTAAGATTTACTTGCATTTGTCGACATAAGGTCTTGCTTTCAAGTATTATATGTGATGTTGGATGGCGACATGTAAGGTTTTACTTGTCTCTCAGATAAAGTTACCTGGAGATTTTGCACACGGACAAATCCGTTATTGCAGCAAACTTCAGCTATAAATGTCCAATGAAGAAGAAAGAATGAGAGGCAGCTAGAAGAAAATTTATATTGTCATAGCAGTTGCAGTTAGCATGATTGGACCATCCATCTCGACTGTTAAGTTACTCTGCAGCTACGGAGGCACAATCCTTCCAGGACTCCAAGACCAGGACAAGCTCCGTTACTACGGTGGCCATACTCGTGTACTCTCTGTTGACCGCTCCATCCCTTTCGCCGGTGAGTTCCACATCTAGCTTCCCTTCTGTGTATTTTATTTTTAATATTTGATTTGGTTTCTAAGGATTCGTTTTTTGGATTTCCAGAGCTAATGGTGAAACTGGAAGAGTTGTGCGGTGCATTAGTTAGCAGCATCCGATGCTTATTACCATCTGAGGATCTTGACGCGCTGGTTTCAATAACTTGCAATGATGACATGTCAATCTGATCAAAGAATATGATATAGCTGCAGCAACAATAAGTTCTAGTTCTGCTCCAAAGATCAGAATGTTTCTTTCCAAGCCAAAATTAATCAGCAAAGTGTCGCCGCCTCATTCCGTTGCATCTCGTTCGTACTCACCGAGATATAACCAATCACGGATGACATCATCAAATCATTCATTTTGTCATGACAAGAATTCTGGTAGAAGTTCAACACAGCTTGATTACTACCATCAAAGCGACAGGGCGTCAAAACAGAGTCCATTTGCTCAAAACTACCGTTATGTAAAATAATGAAACAGTTAGTTTTTTTTCGATGGCATGAAAATCCTTGAGAGGTTACCTATAGATATAATGTGTAATCGTAATGAGATCTAGTGCGGTCAAAATTGTATCGTTTTGGTAAAAGGTTCAGACAAGCATGTTTTATTTACTAATATAAAACATGAAAACAATACAGTTTCATATGATGTAATTGACTGTTAATTGCACGTGATCTGAATCTAATAATTCTTAATAATATAAAATAGAAGAGAAGCAAAGCAGTGTTTGGAGCACTATGTTTCTGATCTACTCTCTCCGTCCCATTTTGTTTGTCCAAAAGCCCTAAATGCAGGGTAATTAAGATAGAAAGAGGGTATAAAATGTGTGGTTGGGAATAGATGATTAATAAGTAAATGAGTAAAAACGTAGAATGTGTGGTGGAGAATGAAGGAAAGTGGACAAACTTAAGGGGACACCCAAAATGTAAAGTGGACAAACATTATGGTAGGGAGGGAGTATAACAAAAATAAATTGTATTACGTAGATCGATAAAATATAATCAACGGATGTAAATTAAGATTTACGAATCCATCGAAATAAATGAATTCACGTGATACAATGTCTGAACATATATGACTAAAAACATAGTTAAGGAAGGATTCTGCCCTCGCAGGCTCGCACGAAAGAAATCCACACAAGATAAATCCGGTGATAAATGATAGAAATCATTTGTTGATGATAGAGAGTGGGCCTGAATGATCACAGAATGGGCCTGGTCCATTTGATGATGCTGCAGGTTTGTAGAAATTTTACATGCTTCACGTTTACTCAGCTTTTGGACACTTTAAACATTCGACGACCATGTTTAGAAGCAAGAACATTTAAAGGTTACAAAAGACCAAAATTTAAGAAATGAATAGGATTCTTACTTCCTTGTCAGACTATCTCAACTCTATAAAACGTGCATCAAAGCTCTCAGTGTCAATATATCAGCCAAGTAAAAATGTCCGGCATGTATGAAGCAAACCCTAATAAGAGTTATGAAGACTGGGACACCATCGACGATGAAAATCAGGATTCTGAGCCTCCAGTGAATTTGATCCAGCAGCTTCAGAAGTGGACAGCTGAGCAAGAAGAACTTTCTGGCTCTCAATGGGAGAAGAAAGTGCATATTGAAGAAAATCAGAGTTATGATATTGTTATAGAGAGTCCAGGAGTGAAAGATGAGCCTCGGAAGGCCGTAATGTACGACGCTGTCGATGGAGCTATTGAGAATCAGAACGTTAAGTTCGAGGAGAAGTTCATTACACTTGAAGGTGAGAAAATTGAGCTGGAGAAGAAGAAGGCAACTGCCAACAATTCTTCAGATGAATAGTTGATCTCAAAAACATCCCACGTACTAATATCAAACGTAAAATAAGGCATCAGCATTATTATTATGCTAATTGCATGCTCAGTTTCCTACCTTTGTACGTCGTATGAAGTTTGTAATTTGCATGCATGTCATTTTCTGAGACAAATGTTTGTAATAAATATGTTCATAAAAGTTGATTCAGCTTAAATTCCAATTGTCCATGCAGCAGGTGAAGACAGTTAAGTATCACTTTGTTATTGCTCCATTATTTCAGCTAGCATAAATCAGCCAGCTTGTTCAAACTGTCCTCCTATACACATACACCATTTATATATTCATTTATTGATTCTTTTTTGAACCACTCATGTGCTCTCATGTATAGAATATATCACTATAATCTGGATGAGCTGGTACTGATGATATTATGTTATTCAGATCAGTAGTGCAAAACATAACATCTATCTACACCATTTCTATGTGCTATTTCAACTTTCTGTTGTCATCTTTTGGCATTGTCACACTACTCGATCGATGTAACAGGACGTGGTTTTCAGGAATTGATGGAAGGTGGGACAAAAGGAGACTGTTTGGTAGTTTTACTGTTTACATTAGGAATGCAACATTTTACTTGAAACCTGAAAATGCTACCAGTTTGGACTATTCAATTTGACCTTGTTGTGGTCCAAGTGGTTGTAAAATCCATGAGACAAGAGAAGCAGAATGTCCAATCCATGAGGACTAATGTCTTGCACTGAGTTTCATAGTGAAACAAAACAACTGTGCTCAGGTTTCATACAAAGGTAAATATGAAAACCAAATCAGAGAAAATTGAAAAACTTGAAATTATAGCATTAGGTAAGAAATCAGATTTACTACTAACTAAATGTTGAATTAAAAGTATACTTAAAATGGATGTGACAAAACCAAACACGCACTCAATCATCCATTTGCATTGCACAAATAAAGCAGCCCATCATCTTGACAGATCATTCACATTCATCACAACTTGTCCTTTATTCTTTCAACAACGCGTACAGGAAGATTATTGAACACCAAACCAAACCACACACCATCTCCAAAGTCAAGTCCAAAAGTGTTATAGCCAGACACAGCCCTCCACCAAACCCATCATCTCATCCATCTCCTACTAGCCAAACCCACTCTTCTTTTGGAACTTATTAGACAAGCAGCCATTATCAAATTACCCCAACTCTCACGGTCTCTCCCTATCATCATCATTTTCAAAGCTTAAATCAATTTGACCAAACCCTAACTTCACTCACCTTGTTAACTTCTTTACTCAACTTTAGACTTTTTATCACATAGATAGTTTTCCACTTCTGATTTTTTAATTAAGTAATATTAATACATTGAATAATGTCAAGTGAAATATAAAATGACAACCAACAAGCAGCACATATTGCAATCATCAGACTCAGACACCCATGTGCTTCATAAACCCTAAAAAAACCTGATCCTCCCAACTTCTTGAATCTCCCAAATCCCACTCCAAGCTCTCTCCTTTCAATCTCCTCCGATCCAAGTTCCAATCTTTTCATCTGGGCTACGATTTAATCCATCTGGGTATGCGCGAATCAGTCCCAATCCCCTCCTGCTTCACCGCCGGCGATGCGTCCTCCAACGCCGCCGCAGTTACAAAATCCGGCCAATGCGTATTCGTCTCAACCTACAGAACCAAACTCGTAAACCAATGCCGACTCATCACCATCACTTGGTTTAAAGACATCTTCCTCCACGGCCTCTCCGTCTCCGTCCAAGGTCCAGATTCCGAAACCCAATACACTGCAAAATCCAGCTCAAGCCATGGACTTTCTGGAAGAAACACGGGACCAAACACTTCACCGTTGAAAACAAACTCGTCTCCGTCGCTTGGGATTTACGAGCTGCCAAATTCAGCGGCGAAACAGAGCCTCAAGCTAACTACTACGTCGCTCTGTTATCTGACAACGACGCCGTTTTACTACTCGGTGACATGAAAACGACAGCGTTTAAGAAGTTAAGATGCCGTCCTGCGTTAATCGATCCGATTCTCGTATCTAGAAAAGAGCACGTTTTCGGGCGTAAGCGGTTTGCAACTAAAGCTCGGTTTCGTGAAAACGGCGCCGTTCATGAGATCTCAATCGAGTGCGTAAACGGAGAGGATTCGGGTTCGGATCCTAACCCGACTATGGCGATCCGGATCGACGGGGAGAGGTTGGTGGTTGTGAAACATTTACAGTGGAAGTTTCGAGGAAATGAATCGGTGTTTGTTGACGGAATGAGGATTGAGGTTTTCTGGGATGCGCATGATTGGTTGTTCGGGTCGGGTCCGAGGAATGCGGTGTTTGTGATTAAGCCTGGTTCGTCGTCGGAGAGCGTGCCGGAGATATCATCGTCGACTTTGGGTTCGATTTTGATGTCGACGCAAGCTGATGATGTTGGAGATGGGTCGGGTTTGGATTTAGGTTCCGGTTTGGGTAACGGGTCGGGTAGGTTTTGCTTGTTTTTGTATGCTTGGAAGATTGACTAAAGGAAGACACACTTTTGTAATATTTGTAACACATAACACGAGTTTGTATCATGTGAAACCCCTTTTTATGGATTCATGGATCTTCTTTTGCAGCCGTTGATTGCATTTTCTGTTTGCATTTTGGACGCACCAGATTGTGCCACCGCATTAATGAGCATGTGCAACTCACGTGTGCATTTAAAAATGCAAACACGTGGCACAATCTGGTGCGTCCAAAATGCAAACAGAAAATGCAATCAACGGCTGCAAAGGGGGATCCATGTATCCATGAAAAGGGGGTTCCACGTGATACAACCTCCACATAACATTGTTGGTTGTGATTATGAAATGAAATCATTTTTACTGTAAAAATGAATAGACTACAACTTTTTACGAGTGTATTTCTCTGTTATTTAAAAATTAACAAATTTTCAGACTTGAGTTGGAGATGCATTCGAAACAATTAAAACCAAATGGTCAAGAGTGAAACCAAGTCGAACAAAAATGATTGTAGAAGTGTTTTGTGAGCATTATTGTTGTGGCTCATACTCACATGAGCTAAGATTTGGATATAAGCTGCTGTATATATATATCCAATAGATGCTCGAGGTTGTGGACCAAGTTGAGAAGAGCACATGGATGGAGAGCAACTTAAGGGAAAGGGGTTGAGAACTTGAGATTACATCTGTTTTTTTGTGTGTACTTGTATGTCGGGCATGTGATTGGGGAAGTCTGTAGATTGGGAAAAAAGCTATACATGGGATTTAATAATCCCACAGAATTACATTATGTAAAACTACACATTTCTACCCTAATTATGTAAAATAACAAGTACAACAAATACCATATAAAGAAGGCATCTGAACTGTAGTAGGTAGTGCCCGCTGCTTTTCTTACTATTTTCTTATAGTTGTTCTTTTCAGGTAAAATGACCTCAAATTTAAGGAAAGCTTCTAGGTTTATATATTTATGACACAGTTATGTTGTTAAGACATTGTGATTGTTAGTCGACGGTGTATGGTTCATTTAAACTTAGACAGTTCCAGCAACATGCTCTGTATTGATCTGAGTCAGAGGCATCCTTTGAGAGCCAACCAGTATATGTCGAATGGGCCCTCTTCGAGCTCATCAGAATGCATCATTTCTGCCTCTGAGAGATTACCTGCAAAATTCGAATACCTTGAATAGATAAGAGAAAACTACACAACGAATGTAGTATGCCAGACGTGATGAACGAATTTTTAAAATCTTTTTTAGAGGCTGTCTCATTAATTAATAAAGTTACCAATATACTCAGAAGAAACATGGTTTGAAATTTCTTAAAAATACAATATTACTATTATTATTCCTGAGGCCTAACATCAAGTTACGAGACTGTACTGTTACCTTGGATATCAAGGGCTTGGCATGTTTCTCCCATTCTGAATCCCAACGGGATGATCCAGCTTTAAGAGCACCGTTTTTAAGTGATTGTAGTGCGGAAGATTCTCCGGGAAATCCCTTAAAGAGCATCTACAATGAGAGTTTCAGAACTGTTGTAAGAAACTCATGGCATAGTGAATGTGAGAAATCATTGAGTGCTGCCGAAGTTGAGCCACAATTCGGTCTGAATCTCGTACATAGCATTCTAAGTCAACTAGAGTTGATGCGAGGCAAATTCCAATATGAACAAAAACTAGTAACATACTACCACATCTAGTCCTGCTTATTGAAGATGACATAGAGCAGATAATCAGTTTCATGCATAGCATTCTTGATTATCACTGAGAAATTAAAAGGAGATGCAGTTCCATGGAAAACTAATATAGAGATTATCTGATGCCATTTACCAGGAGCTCATCAGCTAGTTCCGATGATGAAGAAAAGAGAAGCCCATTTTCCTCAACTTTGATTAGTTCATCAATACTTCAGTGACATGACGAAAAATGAAGGTTAATGAAATACACAAATATCGGTATATAATAGGCATGAATTGAAGTAAAATTTGAAAGACTAACCATGAATAAGAAGCAGCGCAAACAGGCAGCCCACATCCAAACATATCAACAACCTGGTTTTTTGCAAAATTTAATTCCAATGTGAATATCGATTCAAGAGTGCAGATTTAAAAAAATTCAGAACCTAGCAACAATGAGCACCTTCATAGGAAGATCCAAACCAGATGAAGAAGTATGCAAGCAAACACCTAAGTCGGCCGATCCTGCATATGGTAAAGTTAGAAAGAAGCCAAATTGGTCAACTGAGGATATGAAAAGTAGCCATCTGCTGACGGCTAACCAAGAAGAAGTGGGTAATCCTCAGCCTGTCAGCCACATTGTGCGAAATGCCACACGTTTGAGATGCAGCTTCCTCATTTTCTCTTCATATTTTGCTTTATCTGGTCCTTTACCTGAAGTTTTGAGACAAATAAACACAATATTTAGCGCGAATTTGGCATTTCATTGGCAGTGTAACAAAATCAAAGTTAAGTGAAACATATGTTACAGTATTCAAATTTAAGTACAGTACCAGTGATGACAAACAACAGTCCTCGGATAAAGATATTCTCTTCCATCATTGATCTCTTTCCAAATGGCACTGTCCATGGTTGAATCATCTTCCCCTAAAATGGCAGAAACGCGTCTATCATACATAACTGCAGCCTCTAATAGCGTACCAAAATCTTCGTCTGGAGTCCTGAAATAAATTCCAAAGGTTGATCAAAAAGAATAGCACCCTAGATGCTCCATTGGAAACTATATAATAATAAACAAAATCACCACTTTAAACAAGAAAGGGACTCATAAGTGCAATTTGCAATATATTCGAAAAGGTAGTTAATGTACCACCAACGATATTTGTGATGCCCTAGCTCAAAAATGAATTGCAAATTCACAGTTTACTCTGGGAAAACCCAGGGTGAGTTATTCAGTCTTTAAGATGACTATAGGTAAGACCATGAAAGAGTACCCACCAACTTGTACTGCTTACAACTAAAGCTGGTCTGTTTCGCTTCAAAATTATATCATTACCATTCTGGTAAGAAAATAAAGTCTCAGTTATTGCAATACTTGCTTCCTTTGGCACTCCTGCGAGATACATCCTAAAATACATAAAGTGAATTTCAACAAGACGGGATCTATGATAACCATATAATTATAACCTTACCAGTATTAACACAGTCCTGAAGTGCCTGAGCTTGGGTGAGGGGGTCATGTAATCTACAAAACAGCTGCAATTATTTATATTTTAGTTTCTGTAAAAGTGTTTGATGAAGCAATATAAAAGGATAAAAGGATATTGGATTCTGACCTTGTGTTTTTCATCCAGTGAAGTAGGCTGGAAAAACTCAGGGGGTTGATCATATAGCACAGTTGCCCTATGAGCACACATCAAGACTTAGTATGAAACCAAATATTAATAAAAACAGACAGGTTATTTGTGTAGGAGATTCGGTTACTTGATTCCCCAGTTCTGAGCTAACTCGTGCTGCATCGCCTTCGTTACACAAAGAGCACCATCTGATTGACCCCCATAATGCTTCTCAAACCTTTGCAATTTCGAATTCAAAGTGACTCACAAGATTTAAAGTAACACGAAATAGAAGTGAACAAAGACATGGAAAATTACCAATGATAAATAGATACCAATCGATTATTTCTCCCAAGGGATAACCCTAATAATGTGTAACCGAAGTTATGCCAGTCTACAATAAATGAGGAACTCCGCAGCCAGCTTGCCCACTTAACAGCCACCAAGGTTGGAATTGATGGGGGATTCTAAAGAGCAAAGGGCACAACATGATGAGCTCAGAAGTCAAATCGCAGACACACATAAAAACACACGCCTAATCTTGGATAAACAGGTTGCTGTGACAGTACCACTCACCTGCACTATAAATACATCGGGAGAAGGTATCTTGACACAGAGAAACCAAAGAGTGTTAAAACTGAACCACGGCCTTGATCAAAAGCATGAAGGGATACATTATCTTCGGAAGACCTTGAAGAACTTTCGGCCATTGTCTCTGCATAAGGTATAATTCAAATACTTGTTTACGATCCAAATAAATAGGTTGCAACAGCTAAAGATGAAAAGTGAGAACAGGTGTTCCCTAGTTACCATTTCATGAATATGAATATATTTGTTCTCTAGAACAGCTGAATGAGGAATAGAACCTACCAATGAAGTCAACTCAGTTAGGCAATCATTTGTCAACTATGGGATATATGATACTTAATTATGAGTTTCAAGTTACAATAAGTCAAAAATAAGAACAGCAACTCAAACCATCATATTAGGCACAACAATGAAAAGGCTTTGAAAAATTTTTACCTCCATAGGAAACTATATCAACTTCCAGAGATGCCTGTACATGAATTACACGGTCAAGTGCTATTGAATCATTACCATCGAGCATGGATAGAAACACAGCACTGGCTATAATAAGTGTATAGACTTTATGCCATATTGTGATTATAAAACACCATTTCTCTGAATGCATGCAGCCAAATCCACTTTCCAAAGACGTGCTTTAAGGAAGTCTCAGCTTTTCACGATGCTTTTATATGTACAGTCACAATTTCAGCAACCATCTACTCTTTGTGATTAGTTTAACTTATTCCACTGTACGTGGCAAAAGCTACAAAACTGTTTTTGCAATTAAGAAACAACAAATGCATATTTACAGCTCAGTGGGAGGCCCTTTCTACAATTGTCTATCGGCAGCATTTACTTTGAAAATGTCATTCTTTGCCTTTTCACAAGGTCAGGATCTGTCTTTCGCACTTAAAGTGTAAACTTGATCCAGACAATATCCGCAAATATTTTCTCAGCTGAGAGTGACACTTATGGACTATGGTGAACAATATAAGTGTACTTAATACTTGCTAATTTTTTTAACCATACATGGTAAAAACTTGAGCTGTTTTATAGGCACTGTTATGTTCATTCATCCTAAACTCAGCATGCAGTTAGGCATGGCTAAATATGAATGTGAGCTAAGTAACCATCAGCAACCCCATATTAAAATTCTAACCATGAGAAAAAAATCAAAATTCATTACATACTTGGCGAGCAAGTGAAAGTGCATGGTACTGCATGCGTGGACTACGACCAATGTCGCCAAGGACTACTACTGCAGCCCTGCCCCTCTTTCCAGCGTTCTCATGGCCGTTCCCTGAGAGTACATACAATTCCAATGCACATCGCTCATCACAGTGCTTAAATTATAACTCTCAAATGCAAGTATTCAGTAATCTGACGGACAAAATGAGTTACCTTCCATTCGGGCAACCTCAAATAACTGTCTTGGTCAGATGCCAGATAGTCTGACGAAAAGGTTAGACAAATTTACTATTATTGAGCTTCAAAAAAAAAATTTAATCTTTCACATAAACCAAGAGGAGGCTATGAGTAAACGCTAAATTGTATCAACCACTAACCCTAAATTCTCAGAATCTCAAATTTTGCAGTTTGTAGTCAAAGTAAACGCTTTCCGAGTCGATCCTACACTACGCAACGGAAAAGAACTCTCAAATCCACTGAAACATCATCTCACCACTTGAAAAATACAAAAATTGAGATCTGATCATCACCTTTTACGCTGAATCGGCTCGAGATCCGCAAAGCAAATCAGTACACGATTATCAAGAAATCACGTCGCGCACTCAATCGAGACTAGCAGTAGCGAAATCGATCGATCGACAGAAATCGCTGAAAACCATCTACATCAATTGAGACTCGGAACAAGTCGACCGGATCCGGGTCGGGTTAAGAAAACGGGTTACGGTAAAATCATAGACCGATTGTATAAACTTAGGGCTTCCTAAATGCACCGAGGCCCGAGCCTTCGTGAACGGACACTCAAAAAGGACAAAACTATCCTTCAATTGACCTGTGAAAATTGGAATCAAATACAGTACGTAAAAATTATTTGATGCGAACAAAACTATGTAAGATTATAAAAAACGTCAAAATGATATCGTTTTAATATTTGCAACAAATATTAGTGCATTACGGGATCTGAATCCCCAAATAATATATTTAAGTAATTTTAGTTGACTTGACCTTAAACAACATCTGGCTTCTGCTTTTGGATAACTAACCGAGGACCCATGCTAGTGACATAGGACTAATGGATGAGCTTAGTCACCAGCAAGAACTAAACATAAGAAGCTAAGGTGGGTGGCATTCAATTAAATGGCTACCAGCAACAAAAAGGAACTGCCTGAGTAAGCCAGCTACTTCAATTGCAGTTATTGAAACGCTTAAAGCCAGAGTCCGCATCACAATCCATTGCTTTAAATCTATCCTTGAAAAGAAGAACATGCACATTATTGGAGCGGTTGCAGTAGATAGATGTTACATGGTATGCTCCTATCAGACCCCATATGATGGATCCTACACAGAATCACATGGTCTCTGGAATGAGCCATTGAGCAACAAATGAAGTAACTTTGTTAAAATAACAGCTGAAAAAGTCCAGTTTCTGGAGTAAAAAGACAATGCGGCAAATGGGTCATCCCCATTTCATTCATTCATTCACTTATTCACATCATTGTCTACAAGAGCAGGTGAGTGAGAGCCCATATTAGTTAATGTTTGCTGATAATTTGAGAGTAAATATACAGATAATGACATTGTGGGGTTCAAGCCTAAATCAACAATGTGAACTCGTTTTGCAGTTAAGTGCACCAGCTGCACTAGTGAGTGATTTCACTAGTGAAGATGGCCTAGCTCCAAGACTTGATGCTTTTGCATAGCTGGAGGAAGCTCCAGCTCCGGACTGTGTGAAAAATGCACCATTTAGCATTAAATCCCCTGATGATCTCCAGTTCCAGTGCCTCCATTCGCTCTCTGGCGCATCCTCATGCTTTGTCACCTGATGAACAATATCAATAAGTTAACATGATGAATGCAATGAGTGTCAGACATGTTACAGCTTCAAACAGCTCCAAAACCTCTTTGTCAAACTGTCCGTTCGGTGCTAGAAATCGATTCCCTTGGCTATTTATTGTCGGGTTAGCACTTCCTCCAATGGCATACATCTCCCAATGTGTATAATCATTGTTCACTACATGGAAATACCCATGTCTACACCTGCAAGATAAACACCAAATTCATGTAAAAAAACCAAAATTCCGGAGAACAACCTCGCTTTCCGTGCTTTAAAGGCCTTCTAAATATTACCTCGGCATTCTCTGCACCAGTCCTTCACCAAAGTGGTTAAAGGCTATAGTGACCTGCATATTCTTATCATGCTCATAAGTGTCACTATGTCCTAAAAGCATAACCTTGTTGTGATGAGTCATGTAATTGTTAGAAATAGTTATAGCCGTCGAACCACGAATGGCGTCGATCAGTCCATCATTACAGTTCGACAACGAGCAGTGATCAACCCACACATGACTCCCACCGAAAATGGACACACCATCTCCATCTGAAATAGTCCTGAACCCAAAATGGTCAGGTGAGTCTCTAACATCAGTGTTCCCTCCTTGCGTGCAGTCATGGATATTAATCCCATGTATGATCACATTCGTTACATATTGTATCGTTATACACGGTCCTCCGGCAATGTGCACGCTAGCTCCTCGTCCATCGATGGTTTTAAAAGAGTTCATTATAAGTTCTTCTTTTAATTTGATCACCATGTCACGGTTGAAGATGATCCAAAGTGGCTCATCTTGTATCACAGCATGTCTCAATGTACCTGCTTTTGGGTTCACTGGATCATCATTGTCAGGATCAGTTACTACATAAAACTTTCCATCTCGGCCTCCAATGGCGTGCTTTCCGAACCCAATGGCGCAATCTGCTAGCCGTTTGCGGTTCTTGGACCAGTCCTTGTCACACCTCCAGCAGTCATCTATTGGGTTCCCTGTGCCACAAGAAAGGTACCCTAGTCTCCTTCTTGACTCATTGATGCTCCTATACAAACAAAATTCATAACTTTAATCACAATGTCACATTTTTAACCCAAAAATGCGCATATTTCTCGGAACATTATTGCAAGTGCAAAATGTAAGTATATAAATAATCAATCCCCAGTCAGACCTAAAAGACAGTATATAGTAACGGAATACCTATGCACTTCTTCGACAACCACCTCGGGGTCAAGAAAATGGGAAGCTAAGCTGAATGTTGAAGAGTGCAAGAAGGAAAAAAGAAAGATCAAGAGGAGAGGGGATGTCATTTTTAGTGTAAGGAGTTGAGAGAATGTTGGAGTGTGAGGACTGAGGAATGAACAAGGTGGGTTATATAAGGGAACTTTTCATAGGACTTAGTGCAATGAGCATTCAATAAATCTTACTGCATTGCTTTTTGTATCTTGGGTTCCAATTGGATTGGAATTATTGATAAGAAAATGGACACAGTGTAAGATCCTCAGTGTGTTTGTCTGTGATTAAATCTCTTTGTTTCAGATCTCTACCGACACTCTTATGGTGCATTGTCACTACTCTTTCCACATATGCATTGATGCATACATCTCATTTATGATTTAGCTTTAGAGGTGCAAGTTCTGGTTAAATAGCGAAATTTAACATGATATCAGAGTCTTAGTCGTCAGTGTCATGCTAACGGAAAAATATAATTTGTTGATATGAAAAAAGTTTGATGAGCCATTAGAAGGATGATTTTTGGCATTATGGAAATTAAGAGAATCTTTCAACAACGGGAAGCAAATAACTAAGTTACCCAATCAACGGATTTCAATGTTTAAACATGTTCTTCAATCTTCCCATGTGAGTTATGTTCCTTGTCTGTGTCATTGTCAAAGAGTGGCCTCCACAAAATTGACCCCATTTTTCAAGCTCATAAGTTGCAACTATAAAACCAATAATTCTGTTCAACTTCAGTAGCTCAAATGTTTCATATATGACATTTATTGAGACATTTATTGAGGGTGGTGAAGTGCAGTTTATTTCTGGTACAAATAAATGTACAAGATAAAGCATGTGAGTGAGCAGTGTCATTGGAGGATAAGGGTGAGCAGTGCCCTTGTTTCTCATATAGCTGGAATAAATCCAATCCACAAAGGTCCAACACCCATCTCAGCCTAAGACTAGCAGTATTCAACAACCTCATTACCATGAAAATCAACATTCCAAACTCCCATTGGAGTATTTCCTTGGACATTTAGGTGATCATACAAATCAATGCCAAACAAGCAAAACCCGAAACCAAAATGTCTCCACAGATAGATCGACAACTAATTAGGAGATGATTGACAAACTAATTATTCGAAAAATTCAGTTGTGAGTTGAGCAGATTCAATAAAGTGTTCTAGAATCGAAACATACTTTTTTCAAAGGGAATGAATATTTTTTGACAAGCAAAAGATACACAACTCTCATGTAAAGGGCCTAGAAAGGGTACACAACCACAAAACAGTAAACTCAAGTCACACACTGGATGAGATACAAATTTGAGTTGAGAATAATTGCCTGTGTGGATGTGGTAATATCTTAAGTTGTCTTTTTGGCGTCCTTGAGTTGTCCCCTCTTCCTGATCTTGAGGTTAAAGGGAAGGCGCCAGGCGTCAATGATAGAGTCGGGTAATGTGTTTGCCAAAGCCCAGAGGACTGAATGTGGCCAGTATGGGGTGGAGCGAGGCTCGTACCCAATTGCACGCAGGCCTGCACGGGCATAGGCTGTTGTGGACGGGACGAAAAACGAGGATTTTCTGATGGATGCCATCTTTGTTGCCACATACAATGGAACCTGGGGGATTTTACTTGTATTAGTAAGGAGCCATGGAGCAAATTATTTTTACCCTGACTAGAGAAAATCCAAATCATTGTGCAACACGAAGACTATTAAACTTAAGCTCAGGTAACTTCTGTAACAGCATACCATAATTTTACTTCAATTTTTTAGAAGTCAAACTATCAATGAAAATCTTAATCCTTCAAATCTCGTGATAAATAGCACAGAACTATCCTTCAGGCTTTCAGCAGATCGAATGTTTATATTCTGGTGTCAAAAATCCTTACTTTTGATCAGACAATACATGTTCAATGAATCAGAAAGCACTTAACTACGCTCAAAAGCATGTTGCTACCTAATTCCATAAGATAAACTAGCCTAATAAATGACTAACTGTTGCACAAATGGACCAACAATCAAAGGAATCAGACATAAGGTTATTTAAGAGGACACTCCTATAGTTCGCACGTCTGGCCCATACTAAAATGCAAGAAATATCTCAGTAATCAAATAACACACCTTATCAGCATGCATTTTCAATCATAAACAAGAAAACTTGTTCAGATAACGCAAAACAAGCACCAAATCAGTTGCAGCAGAATAAATCGCCACAATAAACTAAGAATTTGATCTTGCAAGAGCATATTATACCTGGCACTGCACATCAATCCCAGTCTTCTTGTACTCTACATGGATACTCTTCGAAAACTGATCAATGTACCTGAAGATGTAAAACAACAACATCAACTCCCACATAGATCCACAACTCATCTACTAAAAGTCCACAACAAAAAATCAAATTCTTACGCTTTTGTGGCAGCATAGACAGCATAAAGTGGATCCGAAGGTATCACATTAGCCGCACCAGATCCAATATTGACAATAGCTCCTTTCTTTCTAGCGACCATTTTAGGCAACACAGCCTGAGTGACCTTAGTAGTCCCCTCAACATTAACCTTAATCAAATTCCTCAACAAATCCTCATCCACCTCATGAAAGTACCTTGCATAAGGATACGAAACCCCAACATTATTAATCAAAATCCCAACATCCAAACCCTCAATCGCTTCCTTAATCTTTCCAATCCCTTCATCCAAATCTCCACTGAAATCCATCACCACGTTCTTGATCTGAACCTTGTCGTATTTAGCTTGAATAGCATCTGATACATCCTTCAACTTCTCTGGATTCCTACCCACGATAATCAAATTCAAACCCTTCTTCGCTAACTCAAAGGCGAAAGCTTTACCTATACCATCCGTTGCACCGGTGACGAGAGCCCAAGATCCGTACTTTTTAAGATTCTTGGAAGGACGGAGGAAACTGACGTAGACCCAGTTGAGAAAAGCAAAAGATGATTTCAGGACAGTGATTGAGCCGAGTGTGAACAAGGCGAGAAGCCATAAAGGTTGATTCTTGAAATGTTCGGATATGCACTGGCTCATTTTGGGAGGTGGATCTGAGAGACTAACTAAAGAGGAATCTGAGAGATGGGTTTTGTAGAGAATTGGATTTACAATGATGGGTCGCACGAAGACTTTAAATTTGGTTGAATTGGTTATGGAGTAGAGATTGATTGATAATGGCTATCTGAATCTTTCGATGAAATAGAGGAGAGGCTTTGATTCAATTCTGAGAGGTTAGTTTAACTACATACGAGTAGTTGATCCGTGGCAAAATCAGAATTTAATTATTCATGAAGCTTCTAAAAATCGTTTCTTTCTTTTGTTTGGCTTGGATTTTAATTATGTTGTTGGCATTTGATGGCTGCTTTTTAAGCTTGTTTCAATGCATTTTTATGTGAATTCATGTTGAGTGTCCCCATTTGGTTCATGTGTGTTGATATTGTGTGTTCCTTTGTGATCAATGAAGTTTGGATTGTGAAGTTTGTCTTTGGAGTCAAAAGATGGGATTAGTAGATTTGTGACACTTGGAGTTGGGTAGGGAGATGTAGGAGTTAGTTGGGGTGGATGAGCTAAAAACCGTCACATTGATGAATTAAATCCTAACAAGGTTGTGGGCAGGTATAAATGAATATGAATGGGTGTGCCATGAAGAACTACCCATATTCTGGAATTAGCTAGGTTTATATCCCTTCTCATTATATGATGTTATTTTAGTTTCCTTTCATGTAGGATTTCCATATTTTGTTTATTTAACTTTAATAAAAAGTGAAATTGTTTGTGTTCTGATTGATCCATGATTACTACATTTCATATTATTGTCTGCTGGGAACAAGGTAAGAACTGAATTCGAACACAGTTGGAGTTGAATCAAAAGACTCATTAATTAACTAGAGTTGGGAAAAACTTACTGTGTTAATGCACGTAGTGATTCGCAGTGTTATTCCTTATTTCAATTTCTTCCGGCAATGTCAACTGATCTCATCCACATTGCATGAATGGAGGGAACACTAGATGAATATGGAAGCGTTTGACCTAATATGGGGCTTGATCAACTGGCATATTGTTACACATATTATTTTCCTTCAGTACAATTCGCCTGAACTTCTTGCATGTTATTGAGTAGGGATATAAACGAGCCGACCCAATAATAATGAGTATGATAGACTTATGGCAAGATATGAAAATGAATGTTTACTTACCAACAACCTTAAATCAATGCTTAATAGATCAAAAACTCGAATGATCAGGGATCAAGATCAATGTTATTAAGTTACAGAATTTAGCCTCAACAAAACCACGAATAAATGACCAATTATCAAAATACTATACTGATGATGATATCTTCCTCAAAATATACCTTTTGACTTCAAGAATTGGAATATGGAGGAGCTAACTGGTTTTAACATATGGGAATGAGGAAGGCCAGAAATAATATACTTACCTTCTCTTGGAGAGCTACCTGAAGAAGGTAATTTTTAATTTCCAATCCTGTCAAGATTCTCCGAGACAGTTTTGAGTTTAGGTCGAACCTCTGGGTCTAGCTCAGTGCAAGCTAGTGCTATTTGAAACACAGCTAGCATTTCCCTCTTCACATCCATTTCCTTCTTCGCATCCATTTCTTGGAGTAGCATTGGGTCAATCATGTCTGATAAGGTATTCTCTTCCTCAAATCCTTTCCGCACCCATCTGACTAAGTCTGTGATCTCTGACGATGTTGATGTGGTCGGGGTATGGTCAGGAGACCTGCCTGTTAGCAGCTCCAGTAAGATGATTCCAAACGAGTACACATCCCATTTTTGTGCGGGTTTGCTTCCAAAGATCCGAGCCTCAGGGGCTCTGTAGTTGTTGGGTTTGTCTGTCTGGACTGTTTTTAGGTAGGGGAGGGCTGAACCCATGAAGCCACCAGAAGAGCCTGGGTTGTTGCCTGTTATGCTGATTAGTCTGTTCAGGCCAAAGTCTGATATGTGTGGTTGGAAATCATGGCTTAGCAGAATGTTGGAGGGCTTTATGTCCCCATGCACGAATTTCCTTGGGCTGCACTCATGAAGGTATGCCAATCCCCTAGCTGTTTCCTTAGCTATCTTTAGCCTTACTGGCCATGACAAGTATGATGACGGCTTCCCAGCTTTGCCTGCAAATAAATTTGTGTACTCTCAGCTATGAAATGTTACATAAGCAGCTATGAAATGCAGGACATATTGTGCAAATGGGTACATACCAAATCAGCAATAACATCAACTTAAACTACTACTATAGTTATGTGCAAAAGGTACATAGCTTATTATACTCCATCTAGATAGTGTTTATAAAAAACCTCCTGCTTTACAGTTTACCCTATCATTCCTGAGAATTTTCAGTCCATTTAAACTGCTTAAAGTTACGAAGCACACACTCACCACATAAATACCTACCCACTATATAAGCATGTGCGAGCAATATCAACAATGATTCACTAATTTAGTGACATATAACTATAGCATGCTAATATGGCGAGACATGCACAACATGCTGACATGAATGCAGGACAATGAAAATGATCAAACAATGTGTACATGGACCCAGGAAGTTGAGAGGCAAATGGACACATTAAATACGAGAGGTAATAATGCCATACTACAGAATAAGACACATTATGAAATGGTCCGAGATTCTTTCACTCCCTACGCACTCAGTTGGAGTGAACTATAGCATTAGTAAATAAACTACAAAACAACTTGAGTTTCAAACAAGACAGATTAGTTCGGCCTACACAGTGTATGACAAAATTTAAGAATCTAGATAAGATATAATGTCCAGTGCACAACTGCTAACAAAATCAACTGAACTACATCAGGTTTTTAAACTTTATCCCTATTTCCCCAGACCTCTGCAGGAATCGCATGTGCATTTATCACTAAGTAAAAACAGCCTTCATGACTAAATGTAGTTAAGGGTGCATCTAACATTCTAGTTCAGTGACCTTTATCTTTTCTTTTTGTATTAGAAAAATATTTAATTAAGATAGAAAAAAAATTTAAAAACAACATTGGTATTGAACCCAAACAAAGAGTATAAGCTACGCAATGATCTTAGATCCTTAATACACGACTTAACCTCCTATAGTCTGAACCAGGGACGGAGCCAGCCAAAGGCAATATGGGCTTTAGCCCAAGTAATTTCAAAAAATATGAAAAAAATTTAAATTTTAACCTAACAAATTTAGAGAAATTTTTTTTAGCCCAACCTTTATTCATAAAAATTAGGATTAGCCCAACATAGTTTTGATTCCTAGATCCGTCCCTGGTCTGAACCAATGCCCAGGCATCATATCACTCAGTTTTATTTATCCCTTATCTCTTTTTGGAGCCTATTTTCCTCAATACATCTACCATACGTGGTTTAGTTCTGCTGCATAGGAAAACAATACTACTCTGCCTTAAATTTCTTGCTTCTGATAGCTTGAGCTAATTCTTTTCTACTTTCTCCGCTTCATTAATCATTTCTTTAAATCTTAGTTCTGCTTCTTCCAAAACTAAGCAAGACAGGATCACAGGAATGTGCTTTCTGGATCTGTCTGCTGTAACTTACAGTTTACATTACTCTGACTTCTAAGATTTAACCAACAATCCTTAATTTGCACAATTCCAATCATTCAGGCTTGTAACTTAAGCAAGAACATATGCCAAAGCTCCTGTTTATGACATGTGCATCAGAGCTACAACTTAGGCATATACCTCTAACGATCTAAATACTGATAATCACTTAACTTGTATTCTAAGGCAATCATAAAACCAACAACTTGGACCAAAAAGCTTGAAACATGAAAACGAAAAGGTAATGAGAACTGACCTTGGAGAGCTGAAGCCAAACTGCCATTGGAAATGTAATCAGAAACCAACAGCTTCTCATCCGGAGCCCAATAATAAGCTCTTAATCGCACTATATTTGGATGTTTGACTCTCGCAATTGCCTGAATCTCTGTGGTAAACTCCCTATACCTCTGCTCACCACCTTCCCCCAAACGCCTCACTGCCACTGGTGCACCATTAGCCAGCACAACTTTATACACAATCCCAAGCCCACTCTTCCCCAACACATAAGCTGAAGCTCTCAACAACTCATCAAGCTCAAATGTAAAGCCCTTATCGATCGCCACTAGCTCTCCTTCCCCTCCTCCCAACCTACCACCCCCTTCCGCATCGAATCATCCTCAGACGCCCCGTCATTCCTGCATAAACAAAAACCAACCACGCCTCTCATTTCCTCCCAACTTCTTTGTCCCAGTACAACTACATCCCCAGAATCATTCCTCCTCCAATAAACGTACACCACAATCAACCCAATGAATGCAATCCCCGCTGCATCTGCTACTGATATTAACACGATGAAGCTAGGCTTTAATCCTTTTTTAGAATGCTCAACAGACGGTGTCCGATGCTGACTCCCCGTCGGGCTCACCTGTGACTTATCACATTTTTTCTGCAACGGAAAGCCACAAAGCAATGGGTTATTCAAAAATGCAGTCGGGCCTTGATTAACAAATTCCCCGTCTGCGGAATCTCTCCGCTAAGATTATTCCCTCTTAGATCGAAACTCACTGCCAATGGCAACTTTCCTAGCGAATTAGGTATCCTTCCTGAAAAATGATTAAACGATAAATTCAAAGTACCAGAAAGCGAATTCAATTCACCAATATCCTCCGGAATCTCTCCTTCAAACTCATTCGCCGATAAATCAAGCTGAACTAGTTTTTCCAATTCCGGCCAAATCCCTGTCGGTAGCGAACCAGTGAACTGATTGCTAGCCAAAATCAGCCGTTGGAGCTGCTTGCAGTTCCGTAATTCAGTCGGAATCAAACCGTAGAGATGATTGTAGGAGAGATCGAGGTTCTGCAAGCGAGGTATGGAGCAGATTGAGGGCGGAAGCGGACCAGAGAGATTATTGCCGTATAGGAAGATGCTATGAAGCGCCGTAGCGTTGAAAAGCTGAATCGGAATCGGACCGTGGAAGTTATTGTCGTGGAGGTTGATACGGCGGAGGTATACGAGCGTGCCGAGCTCCGACGGGATGTAGCCGCGGAGGTTTTTACCTGCGAGTGAAAGTCCGACGACGCGTGGATCGGATGATCCCGATACGTTCATGCACGATACTCCAGTCCATTTGCAAGGAGTGTCGTCGTCTTCATTCCAGTCGGATAAGGTGGAGAAGTTGTCGACGGCGGATTTGAGTGAGAGGAGTGAGAGGCCGTCCGGGGAGAGTGAGAGAGTCGCCGTGTAGAAATTAAAGAGCAGGAAGAATAATTTTATTAGTAAGCGGATCATTTTATCACCGGAGTATACGACGGCGATGTTGACGGCGGCGGTCGTAGTCGCGGTGGTGGTTGTTGGAGATTTTTAAGGCGAAAGAGATTCGTAGCAAGTAGAGTAGCAGTGAGTATTTATGAAGATGGTTTGTGAAACGTTGCGTTTTGAGGAGTGGTGGGGTTGGTATTTGGTAGGGCCCACTTCCCGCCAAATAGGATAACGGACTGATGAATGAATGGGAGTAGAAGAAAAGCAAAGTAAATGATTTATTGTTCTTTTCTCTTTTTTTCTTCTTTAATTGGATTTTTCAATTTTTATAAACAAAAAATTGACCGTCCAGCTATCATTATTGTAAAATCAAGAAAATAATCGAGATAAAAAGATCGGCTATTTGATATTTTTTAATAATTGATGCAACGGATGAATGAATATCAATCATTTTTCTCATCGTGAAATTTGATACTTTTTTAGCATCCATGATAGAATTGCTATCGACGCATCCAGATGATAATAGTTCCTTATGAACAAAATGTGTATAATTTCTGAAAATGGCTTTTCAATAGAAAATGAAGCTCATAAATATAGTTTTTATTATTAAATTAATTATAAATTATTGAAACATAATTGACACAAAGTTGAAGATTGTGTGACAGACTGACTCTACTTCTGATTACAAGATCACTCTGATGAGCTCATGAATGTTGTGATGTGGCTAATTTTGAAACAAAATGAGGTTAAAAGAGATAAGTGGAGGCTGGAGGTGGTGGGAGTAGTAGCTTTGGGCCATGATGATATTTGAATTAGGGTATAACATAGCTATCAATAATGAGTATGTGCTTAGAAGCTAATACTGAAAAAGCCTTATGGTGGAATGAGGGAGCATTATGATGGCCAAGTGATGACAAGTTTGAACATTTTCTATTCAATTTAGTCAACTTAACTACTTCCATAAATCATGTTTTGTCCCTTATTCACACTTTGTCAATTATTTTTGTATTTTTAAGGTTGCTAAGTTGGATATTTAGTGAACTAAAGTGTCATGTTTATTCAAGCTGCTTAAAGTCATGTGGGCCTTTTGGGATTGAGGTGAGATCTTGCTTGGCACCAAAAAGAAAGCAAGTGAATATATCTTGCTTTTGTTGTAGTTTATGTCTCACTCTTTAAAAGTTATAGAATAAAATTTAAAAATCGAAACATATTATTAAATAATTGAATCGAAAATTAAAAATAAATTATTTGACTGCACGAAATCTGAATCTTATATTTCAATGCTTGTTCACAGGCGAAAAGACTTCACCCTTCAAATCTAGAATTGGATGTGCCTTGTGCTTGAAGGTATCACTTATTTGGGCTATAGATATCAATCATGTACATATAGTAGCCTCATCAACACTGAATCTTGCACACATTGAAGCTGATTCCACACTCTAAGACCAGCAAGAGATCTAGTTTTTGTGCACTATTCGATATTGGTCCCGATCCTATGACCATTGGGAAGACCTAATTTCAGGTCATGTGCCATGCTGATTCAAACAACTCTAGAATTGGATCATTTCCATTGTTCACTATCTTAAGGTCTCCTATGCTGTTGTTATCTTCAGTTGCTTCTTCTGTCCGCTCCTTTGTCTCTTCCTTGGTTTCCTCATTATTACTCTCCTTAGACTCTTCCTTAGTTTCCTCATTAGTACTCTCCTTAGACTCTTCCTTAGTCCCCTTTTCAAGTACATCTTTGTAAGTGCTTCCCTTCTCAACTACTTCCTTAAAGCTGTGTCCCTTTTCAAGCACTTCCTTATAACTATTTCCCTTTTCAAGCACTTCTTTATAGCTACACTTGGGAACTTGTTCTTCGGTATCCTTCGCCACTCCATTCTCATCCCCTATCTTGACACTAGCCTCTCCATTAACGTCGTTGTGTTTGTTTTCCATAGTCCTTTTTCCAGTTTCTTGTGTTTCATCTGCTTTGTGTAACTTCTCATGTAGTCTGGTTGTCGTCGGAGGGTCTATCTGACAAACAGCTTCATCACAACCCACCAGCCTTGTCGTCTGGCTATTTTCACAGCAGTTCGTGTCAACCATGATGTCCCTTTCTTTAGTCATTACAAAATCAGACCCCCACCATGAGGCCAACACATTTCTCAACAGAATCACCAAATCTACAATTTTCCGAAGAGCATCCCTTAGAGGGTACTTATTTACAACCTCAACGAATTTATCAACGGCCTCGTCTAGTTTCGTAGGAAAGCTCTCGGTAAGGCATACAACATCGTCTATCTTGTCAAAAACATACGAAGTCGGAGGAAAATGATCCTCCACAACATTCTCAACGTTTAAAATCCGGTCATCGAGGAAGGACATTATGGCCAGAATCAAATGTGTCTGAAATCTGTAAAGGCCAACTAATGGACCTTTAGTTGTTATAAACTGGATAACACGGTTCACTAGAAAACCAACTGGTCCGTCGAACCTTGTAGCCTTTAAGGATGCCCTTTCAGCCGTGGCGAGCATTGAGATGGTACATGTATGCAAAATCTTGCGTCGTTTTCTTGATGGTGATGATCTTTTTGGTCCAACTGATTCCTGAAGAAAATAAAAGTTTAACATCATCAAATGCATCATGAGACAGCTGCTAGCCTGCTAGTTATGTAATTTGTACCATGGATATCGTAGATTGGTGAATATCTGCAGCCATTTCCAGCGGGTGGGCGGAGAGACCTGGATGTCGGAATAGGATTCAGATATGAGAAAAATGAACTTCAAAGTTGATAAATGGTGGAGAGAACAGTGGGACTAAAGACATCCATCAAAACATACGGAAAACCTTCAGCAGCTAAACTTAGGTTTCTCTATGAATAGGGCTTCCTTCAAACGACATTTCTAGTCTTAGGAGATACCAAATTGGCATCAAATGGATCTTTAAGATTCTCCTGAGAGCAACAACAACAACCTACTCCCTCCGTCCCATTTTGAGTGACCCATTTGAGAACTTTCACGGTTTTTAAGAAAATTGAAAAATGTGAGATAAAAAGTAAGAAAGAGAATGAGTGAGATAAAAAGTATGAAAGAGAGTGTAAATGTATAGGTAAAAAAGTTTCTATTTTAGGAAATGGGAAGATCATTTTGGGACATCCAAAAAGGAAATGAGACACTCATAATGCGACGGAGGGAGTACTAAATACTTATGCTTTTTAAGACGTGCAGCCGGAGAATGTCGTACACGTCATAATGATTTTATTTGCTTATAAAAATTAAACATTAAGTGCTTGATAAGAAACTCAAACCTTACCACTATTTTCGCACCTTACTGTTCATTACTTCTTCGGAGATTCCGAAGCCAACAAAAGCGATTCTTTTAAATCAGGTTGGTGATTTGGAGTGATTTCGAGTTTATGCAACTGGGTTTTGTTATTGATGATGAAAGGTTTAAGAGGAGTTTATATGTGATGTAAGTATGCTTACAAAGCAATATTATTGTATTGGCACATTTGGTGTTGAGCATCATCTGTAGAAAAGGCAGCCTGATGTTTGGTATATTGTCTTATTTTTTCCATTATACATCATATAATTACATTTATATCAGAAATGCAGCCACTGATCATCGCTTGTGAGGATTATTGACAAGAGGAGCTTGAATATATGGTGGAACATGGTTTACGAGAAGATCTTGTAGTTCTTGGCTTGAAGGATGATCTCTCTCAGGCCACCAATGGGTGCGATGATGGTCAACAGAACGCCAGTGATGATGCAGAACTGGATTTCCAAAAACCGGTAAAAGTTAGTTATGCTTTTTGGTTTCAAGTCAAAGTAAAAAATATGCAAGTACTTGTTGTGTTGGAGACTTACCCAGTTGGCAAACCAAGAAAGGCTGAACGTCTTGGGTTTCTTGAGTTTCAGCCACATAATGCAGGGAATCTGCGAAATTGCAATTTTTGACACATTAGCACTAGAGATTATGTGAAGGTTTTGGAACATGTTTCGTTCAGATTGAGAATCTGCTTATCAGCAAAATGGACCAAGTATATACTTACATAGTATGATGTTGGAGCGAAAGCAAAACCTCCAAAGAAGCCGACCAGTCCTCCAAAGAATGGGAGCATAATTCCAACAAACATGGTGATTGCTGCACAATTTAACAAAGATTTTCATGGTGAGCGTAACAATGAGAAGCATGTCTGATGGGGGATTGAGTGTTTTTCTTACCAACAAAAAGATTGCGAGTTACAAAGCGGAGCATTGCAGAAGGCTTGAATTTCAGTTCCTTAACCATAAAGTCTCCATCATGTCAAACACAGGAATGGCAAATATCTGCAAGTTCGAAAAGGCCGGATCAGCAATCTGAGGATTGAATGAGAGAAAACATGAAATTAAATGTTTGAAAGAATATGTATATGACCTGATATCCGCCAATGATATGGATGAAAACGAATATGTTAGCAGAAGCAATGAGCCATGCAGGTTTCTGTAGTGTTATCAAAACATTGTCATCAACGCTGTTCCCAAACACGTAGTACCCGATCAAAGCGACAGGAAAGTAGCAAATGGCCACGACAATGTACGCTAAGATTACTCCTTTCCACATAGGACCTTTGGAAGGCTTCTCAGGTGTAGAAGGCAGTGTTGCTTGAATCTCAAGAACAACATTATGTCCAGCATATGCAAATGCAACATTCCCTAATGCACTGAAGAAGTCAAAGACTATGCCTGTTGTGGATGATGATCTTGGCGCGTAACTTATGTTTGGTTGGACTCCCTTCTTGGCCGAGGCCACCCACGCAATGGTCGAGTACCTGCGAGCAGTATATACACACATGTTATTGAGTTACCAAGTTAATCAAAGGACATGGTTTGAGATGTTGTTATCTTACGTTAAAGACATGACGGCTGCGGCCAGAGAAATGCCGGAAAAGGAGTTGAAATTAGGCAAATGGGAAAGAACAAAGTGAATGGCAGCAAACATCATAATTAAGTAAGTTGTTCTGATATCCTTGCAATCAGTACAGACCAGATCATGAAACTTCTTCAACGATTTTCCTCCAGTTACCATATAAATAATACAAGTACTGATTTCAACCACCAGTTGCTGAGGCACAATGATCCACAAACCAAGCTTTTCGCCAAACGCATGTTGGCCTAACTCATGGTACCTGTCAAACCGCTTTCCTGGTACCATTTCATGCATTTCAACCATTTGCCAAAGAGTGTATAAAGTAATGACCCATGAGAGTATCAGAATGACAACACCAGGACCCCAACCTAGCTGAGACATAGCGTAAGGCAGTCCGAGTACACCAGCACCGACCATAGCGGTGACATTGTGGAAAGCTGAGTACCACCATTTAGCTTTCCTGGAAGATGTTATTGGAAGCCAGTCATCAATGGCCTTCTGCTCGGCAGTTCTCCTATCAGCCTTGACTTCTGAAGTACTCATAATGCTCAGAATTGTTTGTTAAATTTGTTGTTTGTAGGATTGAGATGAGTGAAAGGTTTGGTTGATTAGAGGGTTATTTATACAGAATCTGAGAATCTTGGAGATACCCTTGATTTAGAAAGTTAGAGCTGGTGCCTGGTATATAACAGATTCTGGTTTTGAAAAATTGTCAAACAAGTACAGATAACTAAACAGACGTTGTTACTATGTCCGCAAATGTAGGCCAGCTCAAACCAACCTGCTTAAACTAAAAATAGCATAATCGAACACCCGCCAGCAGTCCAGCACAAACCAACCTGTAATGGTTTGCTCGACCCCGGTTTGGAACATCATCAAGCCCAACTTTAATTCATCTTCTGCCATTTTTAGGTGACAACTTTTTCATTGATGAAAATTTGGACTTATTATATCATATTGTTAAATTGTATCGCGGGAACTAAGGTTCATTTTTATTCTTATTATAATGGGTTTTCACCTTCAACAATTCTATAAATACATTTCAACTAAACCAAGAATTCGCATCGTAATATATTTCAACTAACCCTCTGATTCAAATTGTTAAATATTCCTACTATCATACGTAATATTATTTCCATATTGATTAATTTTCTCCAGATATAGATATGAAAATGTAGCAACTTGTTCGAGGCCATTATCAAAACAGTAACTCTGACAGGCACGGAGAATTGCATAACATTGTTATCGCCAACCTTCAATGCAATGGTAAACATCATTAACATAGATGACCTTGCTCTGCAAATTGGCTTAATAGTAACTAAATCAAATTAAGCAATGAATCAAACATCAAATTCACAGACTAAAGTCTTAGAAAGAATCTGAATGTTGCAACTTGTTCGAGGCCATAATCAAAACAGAATATCTGACAGGCACGGAGAATTGCATAATTTATATTGCCAACCTTCAATGCAAGAATTTGCGACATATAAAAAGCCGACCTTGCTCTGCAAATTGGCTTTGTTTATAATCATCAGATTACAACTTAAAAAAATCACAAACAGAATGTTCCGTCGTTAACTGAACCCTTGAGTCACTGAAAACTACTCGGGTTCACCCAAAAACAATTGATTTGATATCCCTGACATATACGAGAGGCCTGTTCACAATATGGCAACAGGTCCCTGCTTTTTTTACCAGGTTTTTTTCGCACAGAATCAAAAACAAAGAATTCTACCAGGACAAACTACTTACGTACCTTTGATCCGTCCCTCACCGCTTCGATCGCAAGCGGCGGAAGAGTTGAGATGAAAGTTCAGTCACGGCGTTCGCTATTTAATGATTGAGTTTCTGGAAAACCCTAATCCACGACTGATGCGAAACCCTAACGAGCATCACTTTACGGCCCATTTCAATAAATGGGCTTTTCAGCCCAATAATCTGATGCCTTTGTGTATCACTCTTCTTTTGTCCTTGGGAGATCACTCGTCTTCATAATTCATATGCTATGGAATATGGATGAATCAGTTTATCTCATTGATTTGAATTGCATTTTTTCAGTGCAAAGTCCCTAAACGTTAAGGAAGAAAATTTGTGCTTAAATTTTGGTTTTCGATGAGTTCAATACTTCTTGTAATATAGCTTTGGTATCTAAATCATTACTACTGTTCTACACATAAGATCATTGATATTACTACCGCGACGGGAAGAACAAAAACTCGCAGAATGATCGACAAAATATATGATGCGGAAATTCTTGAAATATATAGAACTAATTTTGATACCAAAACACATAGCAACAACATGATGTAAATCATCAAAATGTGACCAACACACATTGTAAATTTAAGTTTCAATCACAGCATCAGCAGGTTCCTTCCCGGATTTGGCGAAAATCTGATCGATACGCCTCGTACCAGCCGGTGCCGGCTTAACCGCATTCTCTGATCTCACACGGCTCTCCACAGTAGAAACACTTTCCAACGCCTCAGACTGAAGCGAAGGAAGCGAATCGAGTAAAAAATCACTAGTCGGCTGGTGCCTCTTCACGGCGGTTACAATATGTTCCAACTTTACAATCTTCCGCTTCTTCTCGATCGCTACTTCAGCAGATCTCTCCGCTAGAAATTGTAAAAAGAGTTCGGTTGAACATGAGATGAGATGCAGAGCTTCGGCGTTGACTTTGTTGATATCTTTGTCGATTTTCATAATCTTTTTCACTCTTCCGTTCGGAAAGGAAGGCGCGATCGCATCGTCGTTATCACTTTCCGCCATTGTTGAGAATCCAAAGCTTCGTCGACTTGATCGAATCCATGCTTTGTATTAGGTCAATTTTGGCGGGAAATACAAATAATTTCGCGCTCTAAATTCGATGGAACGAGCGTTGTAAATTATATCAACCTGGAGGACTCCGATGTAATTAAGGTTTTTATCTGGCCGGTGAAATTGATTGGATTCCGACCCACATGCTCGATCGATGGCGGATTCGGACGGCGCCGGATTTCCCACGCACGCCGATTTTGGTAATCATTATGTTACATGTTTTCCGATTTCGATAATTTCATCACTTGGCGAATGGATAAAGGCTTGTTGTGTTTCACATGGCATGTATGTGTTTGTGTTTGTTATTGCTTGGCTGCAAGTTTGTGTAGGTGTTTTACTGCTTTTATTTATATATTACTTTTCTAGATTTGGATGATAACTGTAGCTTTATGCATTTAGTGATTTGTTGTTTGAACTATAATTGATGAAAAACTTCCATCCACATGGATACACTACCATGTGGGCTCACGGCTCAAAAGAGTAGTTTATAATTCTATATTGATATAAGATGGTATGTCTTAGTTCGTCAACTCTAAAGGCTATGCGGACAAATGTTGTGTTTTCTAATTTTTTGGAGCTATGAAATTTTGAAAAATTGGGATACAAGTCTTGATTGTCAATAGAAAATTTGCCTATCAGCTTTAGTTATGAGTCACTAACGCTAAGCATGTGCACACTACGGTTATCTCTGAAAAAGCCCCTAACACCTGTAGTTATCTTTTGCAAGGCTGATAAGTTTTATTGCTTTCTCTGGTTCTTTAGTTTTGGTGTATGATTAACTGTCCTACCAAGAAAATAATTATGCGTTTATCAAAAAGTATTGTTTCTTTTTGTGGACTCTTATATTTATAATAGTTGTAGCAGCTTTTAGGTGAATGTGATAGATTCGGAGATGCCATAGATCTGTTGAGTCATGTTTCCAGGATTGCCGATGAAAGAAAAAACAGGTTGCGTTAAGTTATTTGTTATAGTAGAAGAAAAGGACTTTAACAAATGCAAGATACACTAGTTTTCTGTATTCGAATACGGTGTCTGTTGTATGGCCTTTAAATATCTATGAAAAGAAACAGATAATAATCCTGGAACTACGTATGAATAAGGTGATGTGTAAACTGTATAGAAAGTAACTCGTCCTTCCTATGCCACTAAATGCATAATGATGCATATCCACCATCTTCACTATTTACTGAAAGTGAAACATATATGCATCTCCGTCCATCTACTAGATGGTATGTCTAAAAGGTGCTGGCCAAGTGTATGGCTATCTGCGAGATTCTCATGTGTTTTATAGTGGCATGGTAATTGTTATTGATAATTATTCCTTCTAGCAACTTGCAGAATATGCTTCATAGTAACATTTACCATGATGCTGGTAGTAATTGAGTTTTCTTATAAAACAGTATGGATATGGACAGTGTTTTAATCACTACTTTACTCTCTGATGTCTCTTGAATAAATACTAACATTAAGGAAGTACCTTGCATGCGGGAATCTGACCCTTAGGCCCCACATATGATTCTCATGTTTGCACTGACAGTCACAGTACCGTGTAGCGTCATAGTGTGTAAGTGTCAATATTAGTCTTTGCGAGGCCTATCTTTCTTGACCCGTGCGCAGTAGAGAACGAAATATTCTTATATGTAGGACTTTAGAATAGATAATACAAATTATTATCCTCTGAGAATCTAGGGCTCATATATTAGTATTTAAACATATATGTTATCCTACAAAAAGTGCATGTTATCCACCTTTACGAATGAAAGATGTGTCCATTTAGCCAGTTAGACTAAGTGTGATCGTAACATATCCTTAAAGTAGCAATCAACATTCGTTCGATTTCTTTTCTTTTCTTGCAGGACACATGTATCATTTAACCATGTTACAAGAAAAAAGAGTTATAGTTTCAATGCTTAAAGACATCAGTTTTGTATATGTGCTTGATATTGTGCTTTCTCTGTTCTTTTTATCAACTTTAATCACCATCCCTTGCTTGACATTATTTCTTGCATGTCTTTGCAGTTCATGGAAGTAATTGATTCAGTTTTAACCTTTTATTGTTCTCGTTCCTGCATCACTTTTCAGTTAGTTCTTACATTATTTAGGTGAAGCAAGAAGATAATTTGTTAAATTATGTGTCTAAGCAACTTGTCGCTTGATTGTGATCTCCAATTCTCCATACTCCGAAGTCCGAAGCTGATTTTGAATCTAATAGTTATCTGTGTTTGGCATAGTGCACTTGAAAAAATATTTCATCATGTACCCTGGATGTTTGTTCTTTTCATATAATTATTTATGGTATAACTGAGGAATTATGGATTATGAGCTATGCCAAATTTTCCACATACCTTGTACTCTTGAGAGGAAACCGTAGACTTTAAATATTTACAGCTAAATCTAGTGGATAATTTTTTTTGCCATGTGTCAGTATCTCATGATAGTGAGCCAATATTGGTCATTATCTTGATGTTAATTAGACTAATTGCCGTGTCAAGTCCGTTTGTGGCATGGGCAGTTTTAAACCTGGATGTGTTGTGGTATCTAACTTTCCATTAGTAGAAATACATACTTGTCCTGCTGGATCTCAGTGCTGACATAATCTTGATTTTTTTCTACAGGACTTGATATGTGGATTGCCGATGCCTGGAACAGATACTAAAAGGTCCATATTAGACTATAAGAGGTATGCCATTACTCAGCTTTGTTACGTTACCTTCCTACTTTTTGCTTTGATTTAATTTCTAATGGACTATCCGAGAAGGATCTAGTAGCTTGTACGTTATATTATAAGTGAGGCAAAGTTGTCCTGCTTTATTTTTCCTAGTGACCTATTCTGTTTAGTCTTCCACTTTACTATATTCGCCGGTTTGACTGATGTAGAAGAGTAATGAAGATAAACCTTGCTGGCAGTGTGGTCTGTTGTACGCATGTATGCGCATCAACTTGGGTATTAGTTGGAGCTCTACTTGCTTGTAAACTATTTATATCCTTGTTTATAACTACTTTTTAACTATAGGCTCCTTTCTATGTGTCAACATCAGATTATGCTTCAAAAACGTAGATGATCTATTTTACTGATCCTTCTCCTTGGTGTTCTCCTACAAATGGATTCTTCCATTTTTCATATGGTCATAGACCACCATAAGCGGTCCTTTATTCCATTAGTTATTTTAGGGTTTAACAAAAAGAGGTTTTAACTAGTGGATTGATATAAGAAATGCTTTACAGCCTTGATCAGATGAAAGCATCATTTTTTGGTTCCACCTTACATAGTGCTATCGTGAGGATTTTTGGGGTTATGAAGCAGCCACACAATTTTGCTTCTACTTTTATTGATTGAAAAGTTCAAGTTCATGATTTGTTTGATTTGATAGACGATGTTAATATATGGTTAACATGCAACACTATAGAGAAGAGTTTATTAATTTATTTACTTATTGATCCTTCTTTTAGACTGTCCTTCGTATAATATACTTGATATGCTCTTTATTACCTCTTTTTTCTACTTTTATTGGAGTATGACTTGGAAAATATTGTATTACAGACATTACACAATATAATAATGGCCATGCAAGGTTGATTGAAGATATTTGATAGGAGCAAGGATGCATATGGGTCAACTTACTAAATTTTGTATGGAATCAAAGTATTCAATAAAATGGAGGTACCTTTGGGATAAACTAAAGAGCATGTTAATAAGGTTAGTTTTTTTATTAGACTTGGATACTAAATCATATATGCGATTAAATATATGTATCCTTTAAAAATTTCACCTCTCAGCTAGTCTTACATGTAGTCACAACCATATATTAAGCCTGTGAATTTTAAAGAGAGTAAGAATTGTTAATAAGCTATGCATATTGGAGTAGCTAAATCGTATGTAAATTTTAGCGTCCCGTGATGCTCAAAATATAACTGGATTGTCGACTCTTCAACATAGTAATTGATGAGTGATCCTTAGCAATGATGTTTTGTGAATCTTAACATCCATATTTTGGAGCAGTGTTATATGTTTTGAGCTTTTCTGATATTGTGTTTATTATGAAGGCATTTGAGTGTCAATTAATTAAGGATATTGCAATCAGTTTGTTATATCCATGCGCTGCCCTTTAGAGCATATTTTTAATTGAGAATAACCAAATCTTTATGGCAGCATGAACCGTATGATCCTTGTTTAGAGCGTAAATTATTGAGGGGAAGTGAATGATAAAATCAAAAAAATACTCTACACTCCATGAGGTAGTCATTTTCCATATTTGGAATCAAAAGAGAAAATCTTAGCAAAGATACTCAAATTAGATGCTGCTGAGATATTATGCAACGCGTCAGGAACCCAGCTAAAGCATAATCCTTGCGAGCCTCTATCAGGTCAGTGTTTGTATAATTTTCTTTTTTACCCTTACCCATTATTGGCATTGTGATCAAGATGATTGTCAGAGAACCTGAACCCCATTGGGGACCCCCAAACCAACAAAGCCCAAAAGCTACGGCTTTTGATTCTCTAAATTTTACCACTAGCAACAGTCTGGATATACTCAAAACTTTAGTATCCCATTAGAATTACAAATACTCCATGATTGGACGGATCATTTAGAGCACATGCCTCATCACAATATATACTGTTGAAACTAGGAATCATTGATATGTATATATGAAATCATGTTATTGCATATCTTTTTATGTAACTGTGGTTGTTCTTGTTTGCAAAATAAGTTCATATACACTTTATTTTATTTAATCAGAGATGGTACTGCAGCTATTACTATTGTTATGTAGATGTGATTTGTGAAATATTTAGTGAACCTTCCTTCTTATATGCTTCATATACACTCCTTTTGAATTTGCTTACTTTA